>JACXGI010000294.1:110468-154831 GCA_016801175.1 Esox masquinongy
CCTCCAAAATTGATGAAAAGACGAGAAGAAAACTGGTCAGGGAGGCTTCCAAGAGGCCTACAGCAACATTAAAGGAACTGCAGGAATTTCTGGCAAGTACTGGCTGTGTGCTACATGTGACAACAATCTCCCGTATTCTTCATATGAATGGGCTATGGGGTAGGGTGGCAAGACGGAAGCCTTTTCTTACAAAGAAAAATATCCAAGCCCGGCTGAAGTTTGCAAAAACAAACATCAAGTCCCCCAAAAGCACATGGGAAAATGTGTTATGGTCTGATGAAACCAAGGTTGAACTTTTTAGCCATAATTCCAAAAGGTATGTTTGGCGCAAAAACAACACTGCACATCACCCAAAGAACACCATACCCACAGTGAATCATGGTGGTGGCAGCATCATGCTTTGGGGCTGTTTTTCTTCAGCTGGAACCGGGGCCTTAGTCAGGGTGGAGGGAATTATGAACAGTTCCAAATACCAGGCAATTTTGGCACAAAACCTTCAGGCGTCCATTAGAAAGCTGAAGATGAAGAGGAAGTTCACCTTTCAGCACGACAACGACCCAAAGCCCACATCCAAATCCACAAAAGCATGGCTTCACCAGAAGAAGATTTACGTTTTGGAATGGCCCAGCCAGAGCCCAGACCTGAATCCAATTGAACATCTGTGGGTTGATCTGAAGAGGGCTGTGCACAGGAGATGTCCTCGCAATCTGACAGATTTGGAGCGCTTTTGCAAAGAAGAGTGGGCAAATATTGCCACGTCAAGTTGTGCCATGCTAATAGACTCTTACCCAAAAAGACTGAGTGCTGTAATGAAATCAAAAGATGCTTCAACGAAGTATTAGTTTAAGGGTGTGCACACTTATGCAACCAGGTTATTGTGAGTTATTTTTTTTTTTTTTGAACTTTTTGGAAAAAGTTCTTACATGATTTTTCTTTGTCTCATTCTTTTACATCACAAGAACCTGGCATTTTAACAGGGGTGTGTACATTTTTATATCCACTGTACAACAGGCCACCGGACTCCACACCCCCTAATCAAATTAGCAAATTGAGTAGGTATAATTCTGTTACGTTATTACAGCTGTTGCTGTATACACCTAAAATGTAGGCTGGGTTAATTTTTCAGAGCATAATGTGTTCATGTTATCTGGAGTTCAAACAGTCTTTTATTGTTGTTTCAATCCAATTCATTAATTTGTCAAATATGCAATATTTTATTATAGTATAGCTTTTCAGTGGAAACTGTTCATCTTTACTTTTTTCAGAGAAACACAATGTGTTGTTCTGAATGAAACGCTCTTTTGTTGCTGCAGTCTAAGTCGTTGTCTAGATACTGTATCTAGAGAATGACTGTACACACACACACAACATACTGTAGGCCTATTTGAGCATTTGATTATACAATTTTCTGTGCAGTGAAATAGTAGGCCCTACTTTGTTGTTCGTTGTGTACAGGTGGTGGGTGTTTACGTGCGCAGGGGGGTCATAGTCTGACTGTCCAGTATTTCACCCTATTGAATCTGGTCACCCACATGTGATCCTTGGGCAAGCTGGTCACACAGCAGATTAATTCACTTACGGTCAGACACTTCAGTGCCGGTCTACGGGAGAGATGCATTGCACGTGCGTAACAGTAATAACAAAATAAAATCATGCCTGATAATGGCCAGCAGGTGCAAAGCAGCCGGGTGCCCCACCCCTCGTCCTATAGTAAGGACCACGCAAACTTTTAATTTAAAAAAAA
Source organism: Esox masquinongy (assembly GCA_016801175.1). Classification (NCBI taxonomy): domain Eukaryota; kingdom Metazoa; phylum Chordata; class Actinopteri; order Esociformes; family Esocidae; genus Esox; species Esox masquinongy. The sequence goes on from JACXGI010000294.1 coordinate 112,213, forward strand.
ATATATTTAATTAACAAACTTTCAAACATTAACGACATTCAAGATCTACATTTGAAGCTTTACATAACCAGGCACACAAATAAAAATGGTAATAGAAGAAGCAAAAAATAAATACAAAATAAATAATAATTTAAAAAAACAGAGCGCACTATAAAACCTTCACACATAACGTAGGAGGTCTTGTATACATCATGTGAGGTTGAACATTTCCAAGGCAGCAATAAGTTTTAAAAAAGGTTTGTTTCTAACAAATCTTAGTAAACATATATAAACATAAAACTATCTTCCGAAAATTTCTAGTAAGAGAGAAATCTTAAGAAATCCGCATTAGTGTATGAAACATTTGGCTCAAACAATGAGATTATTGACCAGAAAATTGTAATAATTAATTTCTTGAAATAATCCAAACTTTATATCATTGTAAATTTGGGGACCACGCGAACAGTAGCACTTCCTGGTTGTCTGGTCGTCACGTGCACTTAGTAGTCCGTAGTCGCCAGATCTCACGCCTGCTTTTTCTGGTGTTCTTCTAGTAAATGGAAAGTGCTTTTCTTACCTTTCTTAGTGTGCCTTACTATTTACTACTTTTTGCATTTTAACTGTCCATTTTGGGTCCCAAAACGTTGTTGTGAATTTTGTCTTGATGATGTTTGGTGCATTCACCTTAAAACACCTTAAAATTTTAGCCTCTGCTGATGTCATATCCTTTGCATGTGTGGCCATAGCAACTCCTGGAAAATGCAGGGGATTGTTGGTGTTTTTTTATAGCTGTGCTGTTGGTTGTTTTAGTAGCGTCTCCGTGGACATATCGGTTCTGGCCTTCCATTCCCTTCCCATCCTCCCTTTGCGCCTGCCATTATCTGATCCAGACTCGAGGATTCTGGTCCTGTGACAGATTATTATTATTTTATTTGTTGTGGGTGGGGGGGGTACGTCTGGTCACCCTAAGAAACACGCACTCTTAGACGGTAAAAAGTGAAAGAGCAAGGCATCAGAGATGCCCAGAATTTGAGGTATTACTGAACATTTTCATAACAAACCTAGGTTTTTAAACTGCATCTGTGCTATTACTTTTAATAAACATAACTGCTTCTAAGGTAAATATAAAATGAGTGGTTTAAATGCTGAAGGCAGATTGGCTGAAAGCTTGGATATATGTAGGCTATAAGGTACAAGCGGGTGTGGTATATGGCCTTCGTAATGCGTCATGCCAACAAACAGCTATCAGCCATGATCAATTGGCAACATATCACAAACCCCCAAGATGCCTTATTGCTCTTATAAGACGGCTACCAATGCATTTAGAGCAGTAAAAGTAATAGCTTAAGAGAAACAAGTCACAACTGTGGTATGCCATCTCATATGCCACGGCTAACTCTGGGTTAGTAACTCTGACCCTAACATCCACCTGTCTACTACTTATTTATTTTTAATTCTTTTGTCATCCTGCAATTCAGTGTTGTTCATACTGTATATATACTGTATATATCATATCCACCTACCTCATGCACATTACACCTGCACTAAAAATTATTTATTCATTCCAGTATTGTTTGCACTCTGCTATATATATAGATCACATCCACTGTCATTATGTAAATAATAATACCTGCACAATAATATTTATTTACAGCACTCTTTATACTCTGCTCATTGCACCACGGTCTCACCAGTCTTACTATGTTGTTGTTTGGTTTATTTTGTGTATTTATGTGTACTGTATATTGTAGTCGGTGACTCTTGTTGAGTGTCCTTTGTTTAAGTCTTTTATGAGTAAGCACATTGTGAGTCTGTATAATCCAGAGTCAAATTCCTTGTATGTCTACACATAGCTGGCGAATAAAGCTGATTCTGATTCTGATTCTATGAGCCGATCAGCATTCAGAATTCAAACCACCCAGTTCATAAGAGGTAATTCAAAAAGGTTATGACAAACAATAATAGTAACTGTTTACACCGATCAGCCATAACATAATGACCACTGACATGTGAAGTGAATAACACTGATAATCTCGTTATCATGGCACCTGTCAGTAGGTGGGATATATTAGACAGCATGTGAACATTCTGTCCTCAAAACTGCTGTGTTAGAAGCAGGAAATGGGCAAGCGTAAGGATCTGAGCAAATTTGACAAAGGCCAAATTGTGATGGCTAGACGACTGGGTCAGAGCATCTGCAAAATTGCAGCCCTTGTGGGGTGTTCCCGGTCTGCAGTGGACAGTATCTATCAAAAGTGGTCCAAGGAAGGAAAAGCGGTGAACCGGCGACAGAGTCATGGGCAGCCAAGGCTCATTGATGCACGTGGGGAGCGAAGGCTGGCCCGTGTGGTCCGATCCAACAGACGAGTTATTGTAGCTCAAATTGCTGAAAAAGATAATGCTGGTACTGATAGAAAGGTGTCAGAACACACAGTGCATCACAGTTTGTTGCATATGGGGCTGCATAGCCACAGACCAGTCAGGGTGCCCATGCTGACCCCTGTGACCACTGCCGAAAGCGCCTACAATAGGCATGTGAGCATCAGAACCGGACCAAGGAGCAATGGAAGAAGGTGGCCTGGTCTGATGTATCACATTTCCTTTTACATCACGTGGATGGCCAGGTGCGTGAGCGTTGCTTACTTGTAGAACACATGGCACCAGGATGCACTATGGGAAGAAGGCAAGCCGGCGGAGGCAGTGTCATGCTTTGGGCAATGTTCTGCTGGGAAACATTGGGTCCTGCCATTCATGTGGATGTTACTTTGACACGTACCACCTACCTAAGCATTGTTGCAGACCATGTGCACCCTTTCATGGCCACAGTATTCGCTGATGGCATTGGCCTCTTTCAGCAGGATAATGTACCCTGCCAAAGCAAAAATGGTTCAGGAATGGTTTGAGGAACACAACAATGAGTTCAAGGTGTTGACTTGGCCTCCAAATTCCCCAGATCTCAATCCAATCAAGCATCTGTGGCATGTGCTGGACAAACAAGTCCGATCCATGGAGGCCCCACCTCGCAACTTACAGAACTTAAAGGATCTGCTGCTAACGTCTTGGTGCCAGATACCACAGCACACCTTCAGAGGTCTAGTGGAGTCCATGCCTCGACGGGTCAGGGCTATTTTGACGGCAAAAGGGGGACCTACCCAATATTAGGCAGGTGGTCATAACGTTATTTCTGATCGATGTATATTAGCAACAGTGTTGGGGAACGTTACTTTTCAAAGTAAATAATTACAGTTACTAGTTACAGTTCCATAAAGTAATGTTACGTAAGTAGTTACGTTACATAGTTGCTGTAGAAAGTAAGGTGTTAAGTTACTTAGTTACTTTAGGATAAGTCCTCGGATTCTATATTCACATGTTAGTCACTTATAATTACGCAGTCAGGTATCGCGTAGTCAGTGTCACTCAACAACATATAACATTATCAATCATTATACAGCAAGTGTGATCAATCCTATTATCTCAAGTAATCATAAACCATAATGCCAAATAATATTTGTGTTTAATTCTTTAATCAAGAATCTCGTAAATTAATGAATTATTTTGTATTGCAAGTGCCTCCACATTTTCAGGCCAGGCTTATTTTACAGCCTATATGTGCAGACTTCAATACTCGCTAGATCCATTGTGGTGAACAATGAGGAACAAAAATAGCAGCTGTAGCCTTGTACACTGATAATCATACATTCTCGGAAAGAAAACAGCAATTTGAAATCTCTTTGCAATAATGTGCATAATCCATTAATGTTTCATGACTTTATTCAAAGGTGAATAATTACTAAATCTGTTTTTCAAATGATTCAGAAAAATCGCGTTTAGAAACCGAACATGTATTTAGATGTTAATTTACTATAAACAATAGTAGAAAAAAGAAAATGTTTCTCTGCTTATATTAACGACCACTATTAAACCACTATTAACACCTCCCATATACAAACACAATGTAACGGAATGAAAGCGTACTCTGGTGAATCCCAAACAAGCCCCGCTGCCTTATTACTTTTATGTAAGTGCCCTCCTTAATAATTTGTTGTTAATATTGCTCTGAAGTGGCAGCTACGTGTTCATTCGGATTAAACAAGCGTTTGCCAGGAAATAATGGAGGATGTTTTGGGATGAACTTTGGTTGTCCAACAGAGGATGATTTCTGATCGAACTTTGGTTGTCCAACAGTCAAGATCCCCACAGGCAAGTTGACCCCAGCAAAACATAAGCGACAGCAACTGCGGTGATTGGTTATAATGTGAGAGTAATAACGATGTAGTCGAAAACTGCTTCCTAAGTAAGAATCGCGAAGCTTACCTGGGCTCAGCCTTCCGCTGCACAAATCGCTAGTCGACGCTGCATATCGTTTTGAAATGAATGGGATCTGGGCGAGTGGCTTTGGTATGTTTATCATGTCCTTTATCTGGGAGAGCTGGTGCTGCCATATTTGCGTCCTTTTTTTGCCACTTGCTACTAGATAAAAGTAATGCTACGTAAAGCCTCGTAGGTAGCATTGAGGGAAATTGAGTAACGCATTATTTATTTGAAAAAATAACTAGTAAGGGATTACTTAAATTAAATAACGCGCCACATTACTCGTTGAAAGGTGACTACTGTAACATTACTTAGTAACGGGCGTTACTCCCAAAACTGATTAGCAATCAATCACCTCAGGGGTGGTCTGAATGGACCAGCCCCAAGGTCTTAAGCTGCTATATTATTGTGCTGGGGGAGTAGGGTCAGTTCTCATTCTCCACTATAAATCCTTGTAGATCTAAGGAATGCATTTTCTAAATTTTCCCTGTCTCCTGCCGTTTTCAACTTAGGAGGACATGAGGTCTTGGCCCACACCTGAGGAGTACCAGGCTTGAAAGACCCATTGCTGTCCCTGTCCAAGGTCCTCCTGGTTGTGTTGTAGATCAAGACGATACCTAACGATTTCAGGTATCGCCCCCCCCCCCGTGTTGTCCCTGTCCTTGTCCATCTGGTCATGCTTCCGACCTAGACTAATTTTAAATAGACTCTGGACTCAGCCCACATGCATTTATTAATTATTACAATTTCTACTCTTAATATGTTCACCCGGCACAGCCAGAAGAGGACTGGTCACCCCTCTGAGCCTGGTCCTCTCTAGGTTTCTTCCTAAATTTCGGCCTTCTAAGGGAGTTTTTCCTAGCCACTGAAATTCAACACTACTGTTGTTTGCTTGTTGGGGTTTAAGGCACTTGGGGTGTTTCTTGGGGTGTTTTGTAAAAGCACTTTGTGACAACTGCTGATGTAAAAAGGGCTTTATAAATACATTTGATTAATTGATTGATTGTCCGCAGTATCCAGGCACACTCCACTATCCAGCCAAGAATATAGCAAACTTTTTTTAGTGTTCAGATTATTTCCTAATGTTAGTCTACAGTATATATGTCATATCAATTTACCTTGCTAATGTGGGAAAATTAAATAAGTGTCCTCAAATGTATATCCTACTAAGCTGTTTTTTTTGTCACATTTCTTTCTCAAACAACACCGTTTTGCCGACGTGCTGGAGGTGAAATTATTCCCCAGTCTACAACCATTATTGAGCTTGCAGATGCCAGACCTGCCACAAAGAGTCACTAGAGAGTAACAAGAACAGAAGCCCTGTTCAACACCCTGCTGTCAGCCCCAGATGACACTGAAACAATTTTGAGGTACCCTCTGGACCCTGGGTCCAGTTGATATGCTGCGACCACCTGGCTGCCTGAACACCTGGCTGCAATGACTTCAAGGCCCCCTGGAACTAATGGTCACTATTGCTGCCATAATCCTGAAATGGAACATCTAGAATTTCTGTTAAATTGAGGCAAATATACTCAGAATGTTCTATGACAACAGATTTGTCAAAATCTGGTATGTGGTTCTTGGTAATGGCTAAACAACAAAGCAGATCCTTTGTTATGATCTAATGCTGTATTGTCTACATTCTTCACTGTTTGTCCAGGATGCCAGTCTGTTTCTATCACTACATTTGTGGAGAGAAGTGACACTCATAGGTCCCTTACTGAACTGAAAGTATATATTATTGGGGATTTGGTAAATGATAAACACTACTGTGATGAGACCAATTTCTGGCAATGGTAACAGGACCTTTCCATGTATGACATTACCGACATTAGTACACCGCTCTCCCATCTCTCCAACTGATAACCACTGACCCCTAAGACACATTTGATGGGGGCTATTCTTCCTCTGGCCTGTTTTCTATCAGTTGTGATCATAGTGTTCCAGAAATTTTCAATGGAACACAAACTTTTAGGAGTTTTCTTAAGAGCTATTTGAAAAGTAGATTGATTACGTTTTGTGGAGTGCTTGTAAATCCTGAACAAAAGAAATGCTAATTGTTACCGCCATGTCATAATTGCTAGGCAATTATTTCAGAAGTTCTCTTGTTTTGTAATTGCAGCCCTCTAATTAAATCACAACATTGAAAACCAAAGAGGACAATTTGGGGGAATATCCATATGAATAAGGATATGTTACTAGACTGTCTGGAGAAATAAATACTCTGATGTCACCTTGCTTTAAGCACTATATTTTCCAGACAAGGGAAGATGACATGTAATTGCTAATACTGTATGGCTAAATCTACTTACTAAAAACATTCTTGTTAATACAGAAGAAATAAAAAAGGTTCAATAAGGGTTCTTTGGCTGTTCCTTTGGAAGACACTTCAGGGAGAATCAATAAATTAATAATCAATCAATGTAGCCCAAATGTAGTCCTTTCATCAGCAATTGTCACAGAGTGGTTTATACAGATACCTGTCTTAAAACCCAAAAAGAGTAGTAAGATGTTGAAGTACAATTGCCAGGATGAACTCCCTGGAACGCTAGGAACCTAGGAAATCAATTGTCAATATGTTTGAAAGTTCAGACATTTAGGAACCATCAGAGGTATTTGGATTGGACAACCTCATCACGGAGTTCGTTTCGACGGAATGTTTCAGCGGGCGTCTGAGGCATTTATCGATGACAATGGACTCCATGAAGGATTCGATGCCTCTTCCTGACACCAACCAAACCCTCACCAGCCCGAAGCGTCATAAAGAGCTGTACCTCAGTGGAGTCCACTTCTTGGGATGTCCGATCGCGGGACTGATGGGCTCTTCCTCTCCTTCGAGATGGGGATAGTCCGCGGCCACGACCCACATCAAGATCATAGTGGCCCGCCTGCTCACATCCTGTCAGGAGAGGAAAGAGTAGTGTGCTTCGTTCATCTGTCGGCCAGCCGTCATTTTGAATGCCATGAAATAAGCCTTTTTATCAACCTCCATGGATAATTGTAGGATGAGGGAACACTACTCTGAGCCAGCCTGGTCTCTGGGTCAGTTCAGATAGTCTCTCGTTGTGCGTTGGTACATGCTGCCAGTTGCCACAGTAGCTTGTTGTCCAGGATGTCAACATATCCGTGGTTGGCTATATTGTTTCCTTTGTGATGCGTCCCTTTTTGACATAAAAATAATATAAGCAATTAACAACAAAACTAATATGAGCAGTGTTTACGGCTTAGAAAGGTAAAGGGCTGCTGTAGAGGTGCTGCTTCCCTCTAGATTATCCCCTTGTGTGTGGACTGGTTTATTGCTGCTCCCAAGAGAGCGCTCACAGGAGGAGCTGTTCCTTAAATGAGAGAGGCTGCTATTGGAATGAACGGCCAGGCCAGCCACTGAACTCTTACAGTAGGCTGAGCACAAGTGCTTCATTTCGACCGCATGTTTTAAGTTATGCTGAATTAAAAGAATAACTTAAAACATGCTCTCTTCTCCCTGAACAAACTACGCATAGATTATCTTGCATTAGAGATAGATGTCAGATAGGGCACATTAAGTAAATTAGTGATTCTGTGATTTTTCAGTTGCCATATTTTATATTACCCCCCCCCCAGAAGGCCTAGGTCCAATAGCCATGGTTTGCCATTGAGTTCATACGACCAACAGGTAAAAAAAAAACACAGATAGGAACAGGTTAGTTTTGCTCGGAGTCTTCAGGCAGAATCTACATTAGCAATATGACTACGTGGACTTTGGGCTGGGAAAGATGGAAGTCCTCAGGTCAGCAAGTCCTCAGGTGTGATCCTATGGCTCAGATCCTCTTAAGATTTGGACAGAATCGCCAGTAAACCATACAAATTAGAGGTAGCATTCTTTAGATCCAACAGGATACCAGGTAACACAGGTTAATTTCAACAGGCAGGACATATTGACCCTAGACCCCCATCACAAGGGCAGACTATTGCAGCTAAGATACAGGGGACTGAGAGATGTCAGGGCCGGGGACACCGTGGCCCTGTCCAGTTACAGGTGTTCTCAGAAGTTTGCGTACCCTTGGATAATTGGTTATATATGTACCATTTGTAAAGAAAACATGAGCGAGCAGGCCAAACACGTCTTTTATTTCTTATGGGATTCACATTCAACTGGAGGTCTTAACAGAATGGCACAATCATAAAACAAAACATGCAACAAAGAAAAAAAGATCTGACCTGTGTTCAAAAGTCTGCATACCCTTAGTTCTCAATACTGCGTATTGCCCCCTTAAGCATCTATGACAGTGTGCATGATCAGTCATATTTTCAAAATCAATGCCAAAATTTCACAATTTCTGCCAGGGTATGCAAACTTATGAGCACAACTGTATAACCTCAGACACGGAAAAACAGGTAGGAATTTGCTCCAATCCTCTTCAGACCATCAAAGAGACAAGAACCAAACCCCTAGACCAGGACTAGTATAGCCCACAGATATTCGCTCCATCATACAGGTCGGACAGAAAGATCTCAGTGACTCAACCCACTCACGTCAAGTACGGCCAGAAGCATTACAGGACGCAATGTACCCTCTCAGGGGAGATCTTCTCTACCCACACTACGGATGGTCTGGGTTTTTCGGTAGCAGCTCCTTGTGAATCCATTCTCGCATTTATTACCACATGATGAAGAACAATTTGGATTTCAAGGTTTGCAGACAGAGAACCAACTGTCCAAAAGTAAGATTTACAATGTCATGCTCTGATATATTCCCAGCGGTGTTGGATTATTATCATCATAGCTCTGAGACTGTGTGTGGCGGGCTGGAGGTTTCCTCTCAGTAATGTTAAAAGGCACAAGGTAAAAGAGGAATTTACCAGTTTGAAATATATGAAAAATGATGTGTAAAACCTCGGCCCCCAAAAGGGTTTACAAAGGGCAGATATGGTTACTTACAGTTGTGCTCATAAGTTTGCATACCTTGGCAGAAATTGTGACATTTTGGCTTTGATTTTGAAAATATGACTGATTATGCAAAAAAACTGTATTTTATTGAAGGATAGTGATCATAGGAAGCCATTTATTATCAAATAGTTGTTTGGCTCCTTTTTAAATCATAATGATAACAGAAATCACCCAAATGGCCCTGATCAAAAGTTTACATACCCTTGAATGTTTGGCCTTGTTACAGACACACAAGGTGACATGCAGGTGAAAATGGCAATTAAAGGTGAATTTCCCACACCTGTGGCTTTTTAAATTGCAATTAGTGTCGGTGTATAAATAGTCAATGAGTTTATTAGCTCTCACGTGGATGCATTGAGCAGGCTAGATACTGTGCATGGGGAGAAGAAAAGAACTGTCAAAAGACCTCCGTAACAAGGTAATGGAACTTTATAAAGATGGAAAAGGATATAAAATGATATCCAAAACCTTGCAAATGCCAGTCAGTGCTGTTCAATCACTTATTAAGAAGTGGAAAATTCAGGGATCTCTTGATACCAAGCCAAGGTCAAGTAGACCAAGAAAAATTTCAGCCAAAACTGCCAGAAGAATTGTTCGGGATACAAAGAAAAATCCACAGGTAACCTCCAAAGAAATACAGGCTGCTCTGGGAAAAGACAGTGTGGTTGTTTCAAGGAGCACTATACAACGATATTTTAACGAAAATGAGCTGCATGGTTGAGTTGCCAGAAAGAAGCCTTTACTGCGCCAATGCCACAAAAAAGCCTGGTTACAATATGCCTGACAACACCTTGACATGCCTCACAGCTTCTGGCACACTGTAATTTGGACTGACAAGACCAAAATAGAGCTTTATGGTCACAACCATAAGCGCTATGTTTGGAGAGGGGTCAACAAGGCCTATAGTGAGTAGAATACCATCCCCACTGTGAAGCATGGTGGCGGCTCACTGATGTTTTGGGGGTGTGTGAGCTCTAAATGCACGGGGAATCTTGTGAAAATTGATGGCAAGATGAATGCTGCATAGTTGAGTTGCCAGAAAGAAGCCTTTACTGCGCCAATGCCACAAAAAAGCCTGGTTACAATATGCCCGACAACACCTTGACACGCCTCACCGCCTCTGGCACACTGTAATTTGGAGTGACGAGACCAAAATAGAGCTTTATGGTCACAACCATAAGTGCTATGTTTGGAGAGGGGACAACAAGGCCTGTAGTGAAGAGAATACCATCCCCACTGTGAAGCATGGTGGTGGCTCACTGATGTTTTGGGGGTGTGTGAGCTCTGAAGGCATGGGGAATCTTGTGACAATTGATGGCAAGATGAACGCAGCATGTTATCAGAAAATACTGGCAGACAATTTGTATTCTTCTGCACGAAAGCTGCGCATGAGACGCTGTTGGACTTTCCAGCATGACAATGACCCTAAACACCAGGCCAAGTTGACCCTCCAGTGGTTTCAGCAGAGAAAGGTGAAGGTTCTGGAGTGGCCATCACAGTCTCCTGACCTTAATATTATCGAGCCACTCTGGGGAGATCTCAAACGTGTGGTTCATGCAAGACGATCAAAGACCCTTGCATGACCTCGAGGCATTTTGCAAAGTCGAATGGTCAGCTATACCACCTGCAAGAATTCGGGGCCTCATAGACAACTATTACAAAAGACTGCACGCTGTCATTGATGCTAAAGGGGCAATACACAATATGAAGAACTAAGGGTATGCAGACATTTGAACAGGGGTCATTTCATTTTTTTCTTTGTTGCCATGCTTTGTTTTACGATTGTGCCATTCTATTATGACCTACAGTTGAATGTGAATCCTATAAAAAATAAAAGACGTGTTTTGACTGCTCACTCATGTTTTCTTTACAAATGGTACATATATTATCAATTCTCCAAGGGTATGCAAACTTTTGAGCACAACTGTAACTTGTGTTTTTTTTATTTCTGTGAACTCATTTGTTTATTTCAACATTAATTGCAATGTGTGAAAACATTCCAATTACAACAGAACAACATCTAAAAATCATAATTTATAACAAGAATGCAAAGTCATGAGCACTGTGGTGAAAGAAAGTGTGTTTTATCAATTTAGCTTATATTGCTTACTATCACTTTTACCATCACAGTTAATTTGATTTATTGTCATTTTTTTACCCCACTGTTCTCCCTTCCCAATTTTGTGTCCAATTGGCAATTAAGGATTTTCTGATGGTAACAACTCCACATCAGGTTTGAGCGAATCCAATATTGAGACCCTCGATGCACATCTCACCAGGCTGTTCTGCTTCTTATCACACTGCTTGATCCCCCCGACAATTCTTGCAGGCACATGGTGGAGGAGAGCGCATTCCCATGCCGAAAACCATGGTTGAGCTTGCAGGCATCTGACCTACCACAGAGATACAATATAGGCTTTTCTGACATCCAAGCATCCATCCTCAGGGACCCTGGGCCAATTTGCACATTCTCTTAATGGACTCTTAGTATGCCGCGACCAGAATCATAGTGACACTGCAAGGCAGTGACATACACCACTAGGCCATCCTGTTGCTCCTGCTTATCATTACTTTGACAAAATGAATACATCAGTGTTGTTCTAATGCTTTTTGTATAAACATTTTTATTTTGCTGCTACAGTAATGTATATTTGTGCAGGTGCTGAATTTGCAATGAATCTTAATCACTGGAATATTGCAATGCATTTTTTTTCTCTCAGAGGGAGCTAATCATATTTTATGTAATTGGTCACGACTGGCTTTTAATTTGTGAAAAAATAAGTTATCATCTGGTGATCTAATGGATCATCTCCTGGCATTGAGAGAGAAAGAACAGCATGATGAAATCAGTTATGTAACTCTAGTAGAAACGATATGATTTCTCTACTTAATCAATGTAGAAGTTATTAACAAAATTGCATGTTAAAATGTGATGAAGAGCGATCAGTGGGAAATAATACCATACTATTTACCTGGAGGGATGGAAAGTATTTTCAGCTGTTTCTCGTGCCATTATCACTGTTGACATTTTTTCATAAGAGCTGTTCGATTTTTGGTCTGCATGCTGTGATGGTACCACACAAACAGTTACTTGAGTCATCTAAGCTTGTCCAACGTGCACACACACACACACACTCACACACTCACCTGGCACATATGTGGTCATACACTCTACAGGGACGCACTTTCACACAGACTCACACACATTCAATATACATACATACATACATATATTCCCCCCATGTATAAGCACATTCAGTCCACCCTGCTGTCTTATGTACATTGTAAACACTGATGCTGAACACTGGTCACTTTCTATTTATTTATATTCTGTTGACCTGACTTTGGCATTTATCTATATCCTACTAACCTGACTTTGGTATTTATTTATATCCTACTGACCTGACTTTGGTATTTTATTTACTTATATCCTACTGACTTTCTATTTATTTATATCTGTTGATTTGACTTTCCCTTTATTTATTTCTGTTGACTTTCTATTTTATTTATATCTGTTGACATGACTTTCCAATTATTTATATCCTACTTACTTTCCATTTATTTATATCCTACTGACTTTCCAATTATTTATATCCTACTGACTTTCCATTTATTTATATCCTACTGACTTTCCATTTATTTATATCCTACTGACTTTCCATTTATTTATATCCTACTGACTTTGAATGTATTTATATCCTGTTGACTTTCCATTTATTTATATCCTACTGACTTTGAATGTATTTATATCCTGTTGACTTTCCATTTATTTATATCCTGCTGACTTTCCATTTATTTATATCCTGTTGACTTTCCATTTAATTATCCTACTGACTTTCCATTTGTATTTTCCATAGTGCTGCTTGGACTGGTTTTTTGAATAACCCCATTTCCAAAGAAGTTGGGTACGCAGCATAAAACGCAAATAAAAACAGAATGCAGTGATGTGCGAATCAATTATCCCTATATTTAACTGAAAATAGTACAACATATCAAATATTGAAACTGAGAAAATGTATTATTTTTGGAAGAATACATGCCCATTTTGAATTTTATGCCAGAAACACATTCAAAAATGTCGGGACAGGGGCATGTTTACCACTGCATTGCATCACCTGTTCTTTTAACAGTACTCTGTAAGCATTTGGTAACTGAGGAAACCAATTGCTGTAGTTTTGAAAATGAAATGTTTTCCCATTCTTGCTTGATATAAGATTTCAGCCGCTCAACAGTTCGGGGTCTCCTTTGTCGTGTTCTTTGTTTCATAATGCGGCAAATGTTTTCACTTGGTGACAGATCTGGACTGCAGACAGGCCAGTTTAGCACCCAGACTCTTTCACTTCGGAGACATGCTGCTGTAATACGTGCAGAATGTGGTTTGGCATTGTCTTGCTGAAATAAGCAAGGCCTTCCCTGAAAAAGACATTGTCTGGATGGCAGTATATGTTGCTCCAAAATCTGTATACATTGTTCATCGTAATTGGTGTCTTTACAGATGTGCAAGTCACCCATGCCATGTGCACTAATGCACCCCCATACCATCACATATGCGGTTTAAATGATTTGCACATCATTGCATTCTGTTTTTCTTTACATTTTACACAGCGTCCCACCTTTTTTGGAAATGGGGTTGTAACTGTAAAAACATTCTTCAGTGCTACTTGGATTCGATTGTTAAGGTATGTTGTTAAATGGTACATGTGGACTTCTACATTTGCTTTTATGTTAGAGTTGCTTAATTTAGTACATTGCATTGTTTGGGCTACGGAACAAGCACTCGCTACACCCTCAACATCTGCTATATTGTGTATTCTATAATGTGTATGCTACATTGTGAATGCTATAGTGTGTGTTCTACATCGTGTATTCTGTAATTTGTATGCTACATTATGAATGCTATAATGTGTATGCTACATTGTGAATGCTATAGTATGTATTCTACATTGTGTATTCTATAATGTTTATGCTACATTGTGAATGCTATAGTGTGTATTCTACATCGTGTATTCTATAATTTGTATGCTACATTATGAATGCTATAATGTGTATGCTACATTGTGAATGCTATAGTGTGTATTCTACATTGTGTATTCTATAATGTTTATGCTACATTGTGAATGCTATAGTGTGTATTCTACATCGTGTATTCTATAATTTGTATTCTAGGTTGTGAATGCTATAATGCATATGCTACATTGTGAATGCTAAAATGTGTATTCTACATTGTGTATTCTATAATGTGTATTCTACATTGTGTATTCTATAATGTATATTGTACATTGTGAATGCTATAATGTGTATGCTACATTGTGAATGCTGTAATGGGTACACAACATTGCGTATGCTATAATGTATACGCTACATTGTGAATGCTATAATGTATACGCTACATTGTGAATGCTATAATGTGTATGCTACATTGTGTATTCTATAATGTGTATGCTACATTGTGAATGCTGTAATGTGTACGCAACATTGCGTATGCTACATTGTGTATTCTATAATGTGTATGCTACATTGTGTATTCTATAATGTGTATGCTACATTGTGTATTCTATAATGTGTATACTACATTGTGTATTCTGTAATGTGTATGCTACATTATGAATACTATAATGTGTATGCTACATTGTGTATTCTATAATGTGTATGCTACATTGTGTATTCTATAATGTGTATGCTACATTCTGTATTCCATAATGTGTATGCTACATTGTGTATTCTGCAATGTGTATGCTATATTGTGAATGCTATAATGTGTATACCATATTGTGTGTGTCATTTTGTGTGTTGCATGTGGTTGATACTGAATAGGACGTGCACGCCCCACCACGCGCATGGGGAAACGGTGACCGGGCAGCAGGTGCGCTGGTTTGGTACTTTTGATCTCCCCTCAGACTTCCAACTACCACACTGCGGTTATCCTGTGCAACGAACAGCCTTTGATTTGTTTGTCTCCAGGCTATTTCTAGGCTCTGTCTTATCTCCTCCAAGGCTGTTTCACCGTGGGTTTCTGGCAAACACACTTGGCCAGATGTGCTCAGTGCATGATAATGAGATTAATGAGAATAATCAGAAGACATACTACTGCACAGATTATTAACATTTTGAAAAATCTGAAGGAAACAGGAAGTCACAATTATGATATACTGAAACTATCATACTTTGTTATGTACATACTTACCACACATGTAATATATACCTACCTAATAAAGCTGTGGACATACAAGGCCAAAAATACAGTAATAGATTATGTGCTTGTAAATTGGAGTCATCATATAGAGAATAGAGGTGAGGAGATGGTTGTGTCATTTCTCCAAATGCAGCCAAAACACAAAGCTCTGATCCGATGTATTTCACAACTAGTCTGTGCCGGAAAGAACACAAACATTTGGTTGGATTATGGTGACTGGCGTAGAAGCAGCCAGTCACCATAATCCAACCATAATCCCACCATAATCCGACCAAAAATACTTAGAGACAAAAATCAACCCTCACATATAAGATGGGGACGTTGGTGTGTGTGCTTGTTTGTGTGTGTATGAATGTGACTGTATGTGCAAGTGTGTGTGTTTGTGTGTGTGTGTGTGTGTGCATTTGTGTGTGTTCTTTCCCACCAGACTCGTGCGGTTTCCCGATGGGACCTTCACCCTGTGTGACAGTGTCAGAATCTGGGTTGATTGCAACGAAGAGGCAAAACGAAACGCTCTCCTGCAGGTTACCACTGATTTCCTAAAACGCTACTAATGGGATATTTCATGCACCTGCACTCTAAACTTGATTGCAATGGACACCTAAAAAGGATGAACCAGCATGGTTGTGTTCCCTTGATCAGATGTTGCATGCATCAACAAATGGATGCTTGCAATGTCATCTATTGTGTCACTGACTGACAGATCGCTATAACAACAAGTGCTATAATGACCAAACGCACTCTCTGACAGTAGAAAAACACATAGATGAAGAGAGAGCTGCTGGGGTAGCAGTGTTTTCTTAGGCAATCCATATCTTAGTCAGGGCTAAAAAGTCAAGGGCCTAAAGACCAACCAAGTAGGTATTGTACATGGTTTATGTAGACAGGATTAGAAGTGTTGCCGCCTCTGGGTGGAGTGTCTTTAAAACGTACAGAGAGAGGAGTGAACAGTGATAGAAAACACACACATAGTTGACAAAGCTATAGAGATGCAAGATGTGATAAAATTTACAAAAATAGAACTATCCACTGTGTACCATGAAACATGAGGAGGAATACCTTAAAACACCAACAAGAGCCAGTGGGTAGATTTACTACGTAACTGACAGTTCTATTAATGAGCTGTCTGGAAGGAATCCATCTGAAACAACTGAACTAGTTAGCCACCACTAAATAGATGCGGGGCACGTTTAGGTCATTAACGTACATGTCAGCAAAAATTACATTATGATTGACTTTTATTAAATAATATCAATTAATAACAGCCACAAACAATGGTGAAACATTTTATTCAAAGTGACTACTTTGTGGTGTAGAGATAAACACTGCAATGATGGGCAGTCAATAGCATTATGGGGCTCTTATTCATTTTTTTGTTGTTACAGCGTTCAGCCTAACTGCCATTGTCAGGGAAAAGGCAGGTGGACAGAGGAAACACGAGACGAGTGTGAGAAGAAAGCGCAAAGCTGTGTCAGTGTAATAAGGGATTTCTATGAGAAGACTGGAAGCAAAACAGAAGTACACAGTTTGTGCAATAAAATCAGTTGTTTGCCAGGGAACTCAACCAACCCTAGAAATTATTTTAAGTCATTTTTTCATGATGCATTTAATGTAAAAACTGTTATAATCACATTTTCAGGATTCCTTGGACAGGACGTGGGAAAAGATAAAGGTGAGTTTCCTAAAAAAAAAAAGAGCAGTGGGTGGGATTTGAACTCACAGAATGACCTCAGCCAAATTACAAAATAGGACATTGATGTCTTTTTTTGTAAGCAGTCTATGGACAAAATGACAAGAATACCTGCTTTATGTACCAATATATGCATTGTTCTCGTGTTATGTTCAAATCCTGTTTAAGTTGATTTGTTAAGTTGTTGGGACATGCAATCAATTTCAGATGCTTCTGGAAAATTTGGATTTGATCTGCGAAAAATGCTTTTATAGGTTTCTGGACTTGATGCAAATATTATTATTTGGAAACAGTGTAAGGAAACTTAAGCATGGAGTCTCAGCATCCTGTTACAGTGGATTTGCCCATAACATCCTGAGATAGCTACATTTCAGCTGTCCCCTGGTTTCATGCTGTCCATTATCAAACCTATCTATTCTATTTGTTGTAGTATACCATTTTTGTGTAAATGTATCTTCTATCAGCCATTACAATCATGACAAAGGCAGCATATGCCATTTAGGATCTACTCAGGTAAGGCCAGGATAATTTCCTCATTAAATGTCACCATATTGGCAGTAGCCAGACAATACAATAGACTTCTTTTTTTAGTCTTGAATATTTGTTTTACCCTGTGTCCTTTCAGATGGTTGTTTTTTTCCAAATGTGTTTCAGAGTAACTGGCAGTCCCTTCAGATGGCTCCATCTGATCAGCAGTCCTTTAGTGAACAGCTGTGTTTTGGGAGCGGGCAAGTGACATTTATAATTTCACCTTGACCATTATGAATATACATTATAAATGCCAACACAAAGGCTTTAACGGTGCTTCTAATTCAGTCACATTTAAATGGATGTGACAGGTTGATCCTTGGGAACAGAGGCTTTTGCCAAGAAGCCTGGCTGATTCTCATCACGTGGTACATGGCTGGAGGAGGGCGGTGACACAATAGCCTGGACAGGAGTCTGTTGAAAATGTAATACATGAACACAAATGGGCAACGGACTCCTGCCTTCTCAAATGTTTCTTTTCTGGAGAGTTGAGATCTCACCGGAAAGCGGTGGATCTCATGAGCAGAGGCCTTGACAACATCCATGCCTTCCTTTCCAAACCCTGAAGTCAGGAGGACTTTGGTTTGAGCCAAGTGCACCAGTGACACTGATCAGCCAAAAAGCCTCTGAGGCTAGGTCTTGACTGACACTCCTTAAAACAAGTGAATGAGCACTAAGCATCTTTATGACAGAAAAATGCCCAGCTTTTAAACCATTTTTGAATTCAGTTCACGGCAGTTTGTTAAGTAAAGTGCAATGGCAAATTGGAGGTGTGGCCAGAGTGTTTAAATCTTTTTTAAGCTGTTATTCCAAAAGAGAACAATTATTACCAAAAATACGAAATTACGTTTTTCTTATTAACCTTTTCTGTTTTTTTTTGTTATTTATGTAAGTGTCATCTTAAACCCCCATTTCCATTGAAAACATTTGCAGCTTGCAATGCATTAATAATTACTCTGCTAGAAATTGTGTGAATGGATGGCTTTAGGATGTCCACGGGTGCAGAAGTGTCAATGGATATACATTTGTACATAGTTTCTTTACAAGCCGGCTAATAAAAACCTGTTTAAAAATAAGCAAGGAAATATAATAACATGTCAGTGTGTTCCTCTACACCCCATTGCAGACCAAATGTTTCACTATGTAATGAGTTTGACCACATTTGTACAGTGTATGAAGCCACAGGAGATTATGTTGGTGACCCTAAATCACCTTGTGTCTACACAAGTGCTGTGTTAAATAAAGCTGTATAGTACCTGACAGAAAAGCCAGTGATAGCATCAGGTACACATTAACACCCACACACACACATATATACACTGTTTTCTAACTCCACTTTCAGAAAGCCTGCTTGTATGTGACTTTTGGCTAGGCTGGTTTTAGATGGATTCTCACGATTGAGCTGAATATGTCAACCTTCCCATATGCTGTTATTATTTAGCTTGTGACAAAAAAGGGTCATTTGCAGAGCAAGTTGTATAGGGAATATATATGAAGTCTAAGGGATAGTTATCACTATGCTCCCTTATCACAAATATTAAATTTCTAATAAAGCTAAATTAATTTCTCTCTTTTTAGTGTTCATTATTATTCCATGGTTTTATTATTCCATGGTTTAAATTAGCATTGTCCTAGTTCAATCGATACTTCATGAATAACATTATTACATTGTTATTACATTGTCATTGTTTGAAATGTTTTTTGTGCTTAGGAGGGCATAAATTTCCTCTTGAAAGAGGAGCTGCCAACCAGCCCACTTGCAGCACTTATCTCTACAAAGTCAAGGACATTTAGATCGCCAGGTTGGGACTGAATCACTCTCTAGAATAGCTACAAGGCCAATCAACGCGGATATCATTTGGCTCTGTATTTGTTTGACATACCCAAGGCTCTAGGGAAATCTAATTTTGCCAGCACCTTTATAGAACTGGTGACACCCATTAGACACACACTAATGACTGCCAAGACCCCCTGCGCATACAGAGGACTGTGACCAATGAATGGAGCCTTAAGGGCTTAGACAGTATGTCAAGTGAATGAGTAAGTGTGTCCAAACTTTTGACTGGTACTGTATATATTCATATTGAAAAATGTATATAATAGTGATTATTTTATGATTGATCTACACATATTCTGTGGTGTCAAATTTAAAATAGAATTACAGTCATGGAAAATAAATCTTGGCTTATGTACTTTCTCCTTTGTTTTGTGAAATAGCATGGATATTGCGTTACTGTTTATGACTACCCTTCTTGTGTCCCCCATACATCTAACATACATACTGTATGTAAGGCAATCAGGTGTTACATTTAAATTGCACTTAAAACTACAAAGACCAGGGAGCTTTGCTGTAAGCCTCATAAAGAATGGCATTGATTGGTAGATACAAATAATGAATCAACCATTGTCTATCATAAGGATACATACTGTAGGTATCCTTCAGTGCAGTTGTACCGTGAAATATCTAGGGTGGATGGTGTTAACAAACTGTAGCATGGTTACCTCTGTTTTCTTTCTGTTATGGCATTCTCAAGGGCGTGATCCGCACATGTGCAGTCACTTTGGGAAGCTCCCAAAGAAGTCTGTACCATAAACGATATAGCATAAACGGTGTGTGTGGTGTTGTTTGCGGTGGTCCTCTTAGTTCTGTTTCATAAACGGTGTGTGTGGTGTTGTTTGCGGCGGTCCTCTTACTTCTGTTTCATCACATGCCACACAGTACTAGACCTCTGAACCGGAGCAGCCTGAATAAAATTGTGCTATAAAAATATTAGTATCTTTTTACAGAGTGAGCCGTCAACAGCAAACAGCATCTCTGACATGACAAGTCAAAAGGGAGAGCATGTCGAGGGTTGGATGTGTGTTAATGTGTGTCAGTGTGTGTGTGAGTCCGGGGCGGTGTGTGTGTGTGTGACCGACGTATGTGTGTTTGTGAGCCAAAAATATAACTGCAGTATGTGGAAAAATAGAGAATATTCCACTGGATTCTCTGGCTGCACAACAGAAGTGTCTGCCGGAGAAGGATCCACCTCTGCTCCACCTGTCACTTTCACATGCAAGTGTGCGCACACACACACACACCTACAGCTGAGGATTATGGGAACCACTGACCCTGACTCATCTTACACAGATGGAACAGTCAGAAGCACAAGGCTGATTATTTCCATCACTGTCAACACCACCAGCAGGCATCCATACTTGATAAGTCTATGCGAAGCCACTATATGATTGAACTCACAGCAGGAAGTGGTTGGGAAAAAACTCAAAATGTGTTCGGACTGTAAATGTGGGCCCTACTTAAAACAAACCAGAGAATCCCATTTGATATATACAAGTTGAAGGCCAATCATGCTCATTAATCATGCAAACTACTGAGAGGAAATGATCATTGTCCTTTGAAAATGGTAAACTGAGAGAAATGGCAACTGATGCTTTGTCTAAGGAGCTTCCGTTCGTTTTACAGTCAGGTTCAACCTCAACAGCTTACAACAGGATTGTACTGCTCAGCATTTGCTAAAGCCTGTCTAGGAGACAAGCTTGAGTGGAGTTTACCATGGGGTAGCAATACAAACGTATCCTTTTTTAAATATAAAAAAATACAAACTATCCTTGTTTAAAGACATAGAAATGTTTCAAAAGGTCTGCTCTTAAGGTAGGCTCCGTGAAATGACAAAGATGTGGAATGTAAAGAGCTTAGTGGGTCAGTGTGGTCACTATTACAGTTTCAGCATGAAACCCATGCACATGCGCATATACTGTGTCTGACTATACAAAAGTGAAGTCTTGCATCTTGCTCATCTCATCTTTGATGCTACTATTTAGTACTGACCCCATCATAGTACTGAGACTGCACTCGTGAAGGTAACAAATTACCTTTTAATGGCCTCAAACACAGGTTCCGCATCTGTTCTGTTGCTTCTTGATCTTAGTGCTGCTTTTGACACTATTGATCATTCCCTTCTCTTAGAGAGACTTGAAACCCATATTGGGCTATGTGGACATGTTGTAGCGTGGTTTAAATCTTATTTATCTGAAAGATATCAGTTCTTATGTGTGGATGGCATATCCTCTGACAAATCAAAGGTTTGTTTTGGCGTTCCTCAAGGCTCGGTTCTGGGCCCATTATTGTTCTCACTATATATGCTGCCTCTGGGTGATCTAATCCGGAATCTCAATGTCAATTTTCACTGTTATGCTGATGACACACAGTTATATATTTCGATGAAGAAAAATTAGCTACTTTGGAAGCATGCGTTTCAGATATTAGGAAGTGGATGACAGAGAACTTCTTGCTTTTAAACTCAAGAAAAACAGAAATGCTCGTTTTAGGACCCAAGAAACAAAGAGGTTTGTTGGCAGATCTCACTGTGAACCTCAACGGCTGTATGGTTGTATCCCAAAAAACTGTAAGAAACCTCAGCGTTACCCTTGACCCTGGCCTCTCCTTTGATGAACATATAAAATATATCTCAAGAGTTGCTTGAATCCTAACTAGAACAAAAAAATGTGAACACATTACTCCAGTACTAGCCTCTTTACACTGGCTGCCTGTTAGGGTTAGGGCTGATTTTAAGGTTTTATTGTTAACCTATAAATCAATACATGGACTTGCTCCTACTTACCTCGCTGAACTGATCCAGCCATACATACCTACATGTAACCTTAGATCGCAAGATGCAGGCCCTTTATTTGTACCTAGAATTTCTAAACAAACAGCCGGAGGCAGGGCCTTCTCTCATAGAGATCCACTACTGTGGAATGATTTGCAAATTAAGGTTAGAAATGCGGACTCATTGCAAACTTTCAAATGCCTACTAAAGATCTCTACATCTCTACAGCATGGTCTATGATTAAGTGTAGTCTGGCCCAGGGGCGTGAAGGTGACCAGAAAGGCTTGATAATGTCCACTCTTGCTATCTTGCCAGGTGGTCTCTCATCGCCACTGGGATGCCCTCCCTCCAATGCCATTCAGGGGCGGAGTCACTGGCTTGATGCTGTCTTTCTGTTGGGCACTTGTGCAATTGGGCTGTACTCTGCTGGCAATACTCGGCCCTCATTCAGGGTGGTTGGTGGGGGTCCCTTTGGTTGATGCTTGGCAATGTGGGTGGATTGATTTCCTGCCTGTTGGGCCCTGTCCAGACCTCCCCCAGATAGGGCCACAGTGTCACTGGACCCCCCTGTCTCAGCCCCATGGTCTTCTGCTGCTATATTATTGTGCTGGGTCAGTTCTCCTTCTCCACTATAAATCCTTGTAGATCTAAGGAATGCATTTTCAAAATTTTCCCTGTCTCCTGCCGTTTTAAACTTAGGAGGGCATGAGGTCTTGGCCCACACCTGCGAAGTACCAGGCTTGAAAGACTCGTTGCTGTCCCTGTCCAAAGTCCAACTGGTTGTGTTGCAGATCAAGACGATACCTGACGATTTCAGCTGCACGCAATGCTATCACAGCTTGGTCCAACATTTGCACAAAGTATGAACACCTAATCGCTAGAGATTTATACATTCAACACTTTAGGAATCATTGCAGACATTGCAGGTGGACCAAGCTGCAACATTTCAGACTTTGGTGATATCAAGTTCTTAAGGACCTTCTTCATTGTAGCAACAATCAGCCAACTCGGGACAGTCGATCTAGAGATATGTGTATTCCGAAGCACATCTGATGCCATTCTCATTCTTACCATGATTTTCATTCAACTTGGAACGCATTCTCCGGTCTTCTACCTTGACTGGTACACATACACCTAAGCGATCAGCTGGAGATGTTAGAGCACTTACTGTAGTTTCAAAGCTAACATATTCTATTGCTAACCCCCAAGGCTGGACATGCTGGCCAATTGCACCGCCTTACATGTCACCCCTGGGCTAATCCACACACAGGATTTGAATCCTGTCTTGCAATGAGGCAGCGCTGATTTTGGGTCCCCAGTCTCACAGTTTTCTAGTTGAGTAGAAACTGTCACAGTCTTTTACCTCAGCTGAGTAGAAAGTAATTATTTTGATAGACCCGGATACAGCTTACCTTGGATAAAATGTGCCCTATAGACCAGACCTGTTCATTTAAATCTTGAATTTGGTATAACCTTTCACCTAGTGAGTGAAATGTTAATCTCCTGTGGCAAATATGGGATTCACTTAATGTTGTTCTGTAATTTCCAGTGTGTTTCCTGCAGTAATAATGAGAATCCCTGGGTGGAACTCTGAAAAAAGGTATATCTGCTAACAGAAATGTAGAGGTCATCTCTGGGTATCTTCAAAGTACAGACTCACTGGGCCAGAGCAAACTGTGGCTAAATGGAAACAGACACATCAGCAGGTGGTCAGATCACAAATGTTCAGTGTCAACTTTTCCACTGAAACTGTGCTAAAGGGATGCTTGATGACAACCTCATTAAAAAGTATTCATCCTTAACTTGCCATATCTACTATGCTATCATCATTATTTTTTAAATGGGCAGACAATGGATACATTTTTTTTAAAGACATATTTATTCAGGCCATGTGTGCTTTATTAGCGAAAGAGGAGAGATTTTGCTGAAAGAGCAGTTGGCCAGATTGAAACGCAAGCTACAGCAGTAGATGTGCACTGGATATAGTAACCACCAAAGCACCCTTTAAGTCACGTTTCTATATCACTTTACCATGGCATGCTACCGTGGCAATCACTCTCTTAATCAGTAATCACTGACCTCTGTGGGCAAACCTATTGTATAGATGAGACCAACAGGGCCGAATAGCCCAGAGGTTTTGACGTAAGCCGTAGAATATGTGATATATGGCCAACAAGCTTTTAATTCAAATGCTCGTATGGTTGCCCTGTTCAGAGATGTTCAGGGAAAGCATTTTGCTTTCTGGAGTTCACTCTTCTTCTCCTCACCAACAAGTTTCTCATACTTATCCCAGGACTTGTAAGAATGAGATAAAAGTTAAAAGAGAAGCATAGAAACACTTTAATCTAGAAAGCACACAACATCAAATCACTCTACCTTGCAGTTTATTGTGTTTTGGTAAACAGTTGAGGGTGGAACAGGAGAAATTAAACCAGTCTCACATTCATAGAAAGCATATTTATTTGATTTAGTTATTTCACAGATATTTAACCAGGTAAGGCAATTATGAACCAATTTGTTCTGGTCTTTGGTGGCAGTGAGCTAAAATAAATGACAATTAAAAGAGGTCTCTTTGACCAAAATCAAATTTAAATCAGTAGTTTGTTTACCAACATTGTTCCCAAAAAAGAATCCATATTTTAAGGTGTCTGATGGAATTAAAGGATCCAGGTGATCCATCACAACCTTCCTACAAAATATTAAGGAATTTCCCATTGCTTTCACATAACATGTAAATGCAAAGCACATGTTTAGAAAACAGTATACCCAACTCTTTACAAAGGACGCAAACCTTACTTGAGTAAATCATGTCAAACACAATTAAATGTGCATTCATTGTCCATCTATTTCTTTACTATTATCACACTGTTGTATGTCTCATACAATTTTATATGAGAGTTTCACTGCAACCACAGAAAACAGAATTAGCTTAATCACTTGATCATGGACTTCAATTCTTGTCAAATTTTGGCTTCTTAGTTGCTTCCTGCTCCCTTTTCCCCTTTATTTTTTGAGCATCACTTCTAACCTGTCATTGGGTGTAACATCATCTCTTGAAAAAACTGTGCAGGTGCAAATCACCAACTTGAAAGCAATTATTCCATTTACAGTCTTGTTTATTTTTTTAATATTTTAATGTAATATTCTACTTCAGACACTGGCTCAAATATTTTATTTAGATTTCAAGACATTTTGCCACTAAGACATTTTTTTCTCTCCTCCCACTCACTTCTAAAACTTGAAAGGTTGGTTGAGTCTGTTTCTCAAGAGTTCACGGAAGTCCTACATGTTGTGTCTCTGGGTTTATGCACTGTGTTACGCTGCAATTATGCAGGTAGCTAAATTCTGATCTTTTGCCCAACTACAGGCAAAAGAATTGATCTGATTGATTAACATTTTAAAAAAGATCTAAATGTGTCTGCCTTTGCAAATGCAACCATAAATAATATGTATTGATGAAAAGATACCAAGCCAGCTAATCACAGTATAAGGGGAGTGGGTCTTGACATTTAAAGTCCACAGAGTATTGACATCTCACAGACAGGTTAGGTTGCTTTGGCAATATGTGCTGAAGTAAAAGAATAACAAACAACCATCACCTAGTCCTACCCTGTATGTATGTATTGAAGCTGATATAATGCGTGCCAATCATTGGTCTCTGAGATCATGTGGTCTCATTCTCTCAGAAAGCGGTTTCTAATATGACAGTTTATGATCCAATTATCTCTCTAAACGTCTTTTTTTTTTATCCCACACAGCAACAGGAGGATAGGCAGTGTTAATACAGCAAAAAGAAATATTGTAAAGAGGCATGGCATTCTGTCATCACCATGCACTCCGATGAATAGAGCTGTGTAGAACCTGATGGCAGATCTATAACCACACTGTGAGAACAAACCTACTGGGGAAAAAATGCTTCAAATCAGCATTGTTTGCACATCATTTCCACAAATTTTTTTTTTTACAGTGCTTCTGAAATGATGAGAACCCGACAGGGACTGTCTACATTTTTTAAATAAAAAAATAAAATAAATGTATAAAATCCTTATTTAAAACCCAATTTGTAAGAAAGACCTTACAAATAAAGATTACAAACAAAAACATATGCTTAATTTAAAAAAGTGGTTCATTTAACAAAAACCCAAAGATTTCATGTGTTACGAATATGTAATACCCCTTCATTCAGTAGCTTGTAGCAACTCCATTAGCGGGGATAAATTGGAGTAAACATCTCATATAGCCACCAAACAATCTCTGACATATTTTTGAGGGATCTCTGCCGACTCCTCCTTTCAGAACTGAACGAATTGAGTGAGGTTTAGGGGTGTCTGGTATGTACTGCCCACTTCAGGTCCTGCCACATCATTTTGATTGGATTACGGTCAGGATTTTGACTTGACAAATCCAAAACACAAATCTTCTTTCTACTGACCCATTCATTGATTTGCTTGAAGTCTTTGGATGGTTGTCTTATTAAAAACACAAGTTTTCCTTAAATGATTTCCTGACACTCTGTTCAAGAATCTCCTGGTATACCTCAGAAATCATGGTTCCCTTCATGATATGCAGTCTACCAGGTCCGGTGTTGGAATAGCAGTCCAAGATCTTGACACCATTCTTGACTGTTGAATCATTTTCCTGATTTATTCTTTTTTATGTGGCTCTTAGGGATATATTAGAAGGACGTTCACTTCTAGGCTCAGTTGCTGTCAATTTAAATACTCTCCATTTATAAAAGATTTGCCTCACAGTGGACAGATAGAGGTATAATCATTTTCAGATGGTTTTATAGCCTTGCCTAGGCTGATGTGCTCTCACTACCCCCTTCCTGATATCTTCTGATATGTCCATTCCTCTTGGCATGGTGTGTTTTGCATTCACCTGTATGGATAACTCCAAACTGACCAGGTTTCTTGTCTCTATTTATCAGATTCCTGCCCAAACTATTTTCTAAACATCCCTCCTTTGATTGGTTCATCTGGTACCCAATTATGTACCCACCTGATTCTACTTACCTACTTGATTTTACCAATGCAAATCAGGGTTCACTTATTTCTTGCACGTGCACTAATTCCTAATTTTGTTTTTCTACAACATGCAGGATTTCCTCAAAACCAACAAATGGAATAGGTAACTATAAACATGTTATATCATATACAAAACACTGGTTCTGATTAAATAAAGATTTAATGGTTAACACTAAACTCTATTATTCCATTGTTCACTCACCTTCCAGCAGCAATATATTTGACAACAATGAATGAATGTGGATTAGCAAAAAGGGAATTGTGTCTGTCTTTCACGCACATTTTTACATGGGGTCTTCTTTTGTTTGTTGATATCACGTTGAATAGCCGTTAGTTGACTAAATCAACCGAATGTAAATTAAAACTAAATGCGAACATTATGTGCCATGCCTTGGAACAATCACCCTAATGCCAACCAGTGCCGGTTCTAGGCATAAGCAGCATAAGCGGTTGCTTAGGGCCCCTGACCACAAGGGGGTCCCAAACGCTAGGGAGCGCCCAACCGCTAGAGGAGAGGAGACCCCAACTCAAATTTTGCTTAGGGCCCCCAAAAGGCTTGAGCCAGCACTGAATACCACTAACACTTAGTGTCACGTATAAAGGTATGAATATACATTTTTCTGAATGCTATACCACCTCAATGATGATATTAGACTTGTTTACTATGCTTGTATTCAAGTTCTCTAAAAATAGAAGTCTCTAGGTACAAGCATGACTGCCAATTTATTTTCGGTATCACAGATGTTCTTTTATCCTGAACAGCAGAAAAGACTTGGCTGGATATGAATATTAATACAACATAGCAGAAGGTTGCTGTCTTTATGGATAAGTTGAGCGATTACATTTAGTATTTTTTTTAACTATTGAAGTGTGCCATGTTTCCAATGTACTGTTTAGCTTGTAAATAGCCTTTGTGGTATTTTGCAAGTCTAGCCCAATTAACTAGAATGAGATTTTGCTTCAAATGCCTAGCCCTTGGGCAGTTGAATACACTATAGTAGCTTGACCAATCACATCCGTGACAACATTATCTAGCCACAAGTAGCTTCGCTTCAGGATCACTTGTGTCTCGTTCCAACCTCATTCATATCAGTGTTTCACAATCCACGGGCAATGCAATCAACACATGGCCCGATAATATTAAATGGATCCTATTCATATTGTAATGCTTTCAGATCTTCAGGGGAATTTAGACTAAAAGCTTTCACTACAAAAAGCCATAATGTATTCAATGATGAAACGCCAAGAGGTGCACATCGTCAGACATCAAAGTCTCCTGCTAGATAAATAAGCCTCCTGGCTGACTGATTTATTGAAATGTTTGATGTTTGGCATGGAACAGAAAAAAAGGAGTATGAGAAAAAAGGAATAGAGCGAAAAAGGGAAAAAAAGGAGAACGCATTCTAGTTTACGCTATGACATCATCCCGCTGCAGCCAACTGGGCTTCTAAATTACATTACATTCTAGACCTTCTCATTTCAAATACGGTAGCAGTGGCACTCAGCTGATTCATATCTGCTTTGATTCTGTAGTCAGGGCTAGCTGACAAGGGTACATATCATTTTGCGTTTGATCGAGGTGTTTTTGAACTATTGTTTTCTTTGCATAATTATGCTTTTTATGAATTATATGTAAACATCAAATTTTTCCTATGAATTGGCAAATCTAAATTGAAAGGCCTATGTTACAGTATAATATAGTATATCCGATGTACTGTAATATAAGACAAAGGGAATGGACACAGGACAAGTTTTCACCTTGCTGGAATGTATATTATTAAATCAAACAAAGGTGGTAGAGAAGGAGGTGAGGGGGAAAAAAATAAAAAAAGGGGACAGAGGTTTTCCTCCTCCTTCCCATGCTCCCACATCATTAAAGAAGAGCATTATTGAGGGTACCATGGCTTGATCATATTCTCCTTTTTCTTTCCAAATTCCCCAGACTGCTCTCCAGGGGTCTTCATATACAATGGGTATAGTAAGTCACCAACCCCTTTCAAAATGTTCACCTTTTTTTGCCTTACATCCTGAAATGAAAACACATAAAATCAGATTTTTCAGGCTTCACTTACATGCGGTAACCCATAATATCCCATAATAATACAACCCATAATAATATAAGTGAAGAAGAAAACATAAAAAATATTTTTTACATTTGAAATGTTAAAATATCCTATTTGAATAAGTGAACACCCCCCTTTATAATAGCATTGCAAACTACCAGCCAACTGTCATGGCTGAGGAGGCCAGACACAGGGGCAGAGTAGAGGGCAGACATCCTTTTAATGTTTCATATTCCAAACTTAACTGAAAACAACAAAAGGGGAGTTTGCGCAGCAACACAAACAACTAACTCAAATCAATGACCAACAACGAAAGGAAAAACAGGGCAACTTAAATAGGGTCCCCAATTAGAGGCAAAGAGATGCAGCTGTCTCTAATTGGGGTAAACAGAAAGCAGTACGGCAGAGATGCCTAGAGGCACCTCTGCGGTCAGGTCCTGACTGTGGCCACCCAGGCGCATGGAGATGCCTAGAGGCCCCCAGCCAGGACCTGACACCAACTTCCAGATCACAAATCAAGCTAACTGGCTTCCATCTGTGATCAAATGTGGCGAAGTTGATTAGTTCAGAATAAAAGTAGTTGTTCACAGGAGATTCTACAGCTTAGTAGTGCAATTCAAATCAAATAATCCACTATGGGCTGAAAAGTACTGTCATATTATCTATGAGATTGTGGGAAGGCACAAGGGGATGGATCTACAAATACTTCAAAGGATTTGTCTACCCTTGGTGCACAGTTAAGACCATTATTAAGAAGTGGAAGGTGTGTGGCACCACCCAGACTTTACATAGATCCTCCAAACTGGACGACTGGGGAAGGAGGAGACTGATCAGAGAGGCTACCAAGAAGCTTTGGCAAACTTTGAAGAAGCTTCAGACATATATGGCAAAGACTGGTCAATAAGTGCATGTGACCAGAATATCACAAGCGCTCCACAAATCTGGCCTCTATGGGAGGGTGGCAAGAAAAAAACGCTCCTCAAAAAAGGCAACATCAAGTCTCATTTGAGCTCTGCCACAAAGCACAATGCAGATTCCGAGGCCAGGTGGCGAAAGCCGCTATCGTCAGAATAGACTAAAATTGACCTTTTTGGCCTGAACGCAAAAAGGTACACTACTGTTCAAAAGTTTGGGGTCACTTAGAAATGTCCTTGTTTTTGAAAGAAAAGCTACTTTTTTGTCCATTAAAATGACATCAAATTGATCAGAAATGCAGTGTAGACATTGTTAATGCTGTAAATGACTTTTGTAGCTGGAAACGGCTGATTTTCAATGGAATATCTACATAGGCATACCGAGGCCCATCATCAGCAACCATCAGTCCTGTGTTCCAATGGCACGTTATGTTTTTTAATCCGAATTTATAATTTTAAGAGGCTGTTTCATAATTAGAAAACCCTTTTGCAATTATGTTAACACAGCTGAAAACTGCTGTGCTGATTGAAGAAGCAATAAAACTGGGCTTCTTTAGACCAGTTCAGTATCTTCAGCATCAGCGTTTGTGGGTTTGATTACAGGCTCAAAATGGCCAGAAACAAAGACCTTTCTTCAGAAACTTTTCAGTCTATCCTTGTTCTGAGAAATGAAGGCTATTCCATGCAGGAAATTGACAAAAAAAAGGAAGATCTCGTACAATGATGTGTAGTACTCCCTTTACAGAACAGTGCAAA
Source organism: Esox masquinongy (assembly GCA_016801175.1). Lineage (NCBI taxonomy): Eukaryota > Metazoa > Chordata > Actinopteri > Esociformes > Esocidae > Esox > Esox masquinongy. The sequence continues at coordinate 143,210 of JACXGI010000294.1, forward strand.
CTGGCTCAAACCAGAATAGAAAGAGTAGTGGGAGGCCCCCGGTGCACATCTGAGCAGGAGGACAAATAGATTAGTGTCTAGTTTGAGAAACAGACGGCACACTGGTCCTCAAATAGCAGCTTTATTAAATAGTACCCGCAAAACACTGTCAACTTCAACAGTGAAGAGACGACTCTGGGATGCTGGCCTTTTTGGCAGTAGACTACCAAAATCATAGATTTGATGTCATCTATGTATTCTCATCACTAGGTAAGATACTGTAGCTACTGATGATATATTTAAATCATTACCATCCCAATAAACTAATATGAAATGTCATCAAGCTACAATATAAGAAGACATTGCGTATTCTTCGAAATTGTTATTAAAATGTAGTACTTTTGATACATTATTAAGTGCGCTTTGGAGTGTGCCTTTCCTTTGGTTTGGCAGTTAAACTCATCTGAAGTTTTTTCTTCTTGAAAATGAATGGACATTTCTAAATAGGGCAGCATCATCTCCCCTGTCTGTCAACATGCATCTTCCACTGAGAAAGTATTGAAAATCACAGAATGAAATCCTTGAGCCAGCATGGCAGTCCCGTATGTCAGAAAAGGACTGAAAAGGACTTTGCTAGCAATTCTATTTAAGTCAATTAAGACTCTCTTGTATTCCACATTTACTCAATGGATGAAAACCAAATAAGAAAGTCAATCTTTCTGACTCAAGTACTGTAGTCATACAGTACCTCTGTCTGATGACACCAAACAGTAAATATCAGGATAACCAGATAATGCTAGTAATATCTAGTTGACCTCAGCTGTTCAACAAATAATGACAGACACAAGACTCCTTGCATGTCGGCAATGATTAGTTAAATGATTTTACTCTGACATGCCAGGTTCCCCTACATAAAGCACAGTTGTAAGTTCAAATGAAAGATGGTCATGCTTTATGCATCATAACAAGAGCAGTTAAATTGACTGCACAGGGAGAAAGACAGAGAGAGAGAGAGAAAGAGAGCGAACAGGGGATTGGTTTTAACAAAGTATTGATTCCTTCTTTTGAGGTCCCTATTCACTCTGTATCTGCATCCTAAATGACAGCCTATTACCTAGACAGAGCACTATGTTTGCACTAGGGCTCATAGGGAATGTAGGGAATAGGGTGCCATCCTGAGTTACCGTGTGTTTGTCTGGATTTATTGGTGCTTGTTGAGGTGTAAAATTGAAATGCAGACGGCCAGAAATCATGACTGATAACACAATACCTTCACCCATCCAGCAAAAGGATTTTCCACCACCAAATGCAAAATAACCATCATTTCAACTAGTTCCACCGCTTGCATGCATAGCTCATTTTCCCTTGTGTTTTTTTTTCTCTCTCTCAGGGGAAAAAGGTAATACTTCGGTTGACGAGGCTGCACATGCTGTTGGGCTTTTACTTCAAATGTCACACACCTGGGTTAACCTGACAGGCAAACACAGCGCTAGCATCGGCTGAAGCTCTTTCTGCGGCGATCCACAGGCAGGCACCCATATTCATAAACTGTTGAGTATCATTATGGAGAACGGTAAATCGTAGAAAATGCAAAAACAAAACTGCAGGTGGAATGTTAGGAAGGGGTGACAGGACGGGGTTGGCGGGGGTGGGCGGTGGTGAGGTTGCTTGTCATTATCAACAGTCGTTCCTCAATGACAGCGGTGGGTTGTTAATTTCAAAAAGGTGAGATGTCAAACACTCCCCAGAGAGGGTGGCTGCATTCCAAATAGCACGCAATACCCTTTTAAGTGCCCTCATTTCAAGGGTGTCCTGCATTAAATAGGGAATAGGGTGCTATTTTTCGTGTGTCCTGTTATGTAGGAGGAGTAGTGTACTTTGGATCACTATATTTTTCCACTTCTTTCCAAATACTGGAAAATCTCCACCATGGTATATCACAAAAGAGGCTAGAACTGTACTGCTGGTCTGCTGGAAAATGAAGGTTATTTCAAGTTACATACACTGAAAAATACCTACAGTTGTGCTCATAAGTTTGCATACCCTGGCAGAAATCGTGAAATTTTGGCATTGATTTTGAAAATATGACTGATCATGCAACAAAAACCTTTTATTTAAGAATTGTGATCATATGAAGCCATTTATTATCACATAGTTGTATGGCTCCTTTTTAAATCATAATGATAACAGAAAATGGCAATTAAACGTGAATTTCCCACACCTGTGGCATTTTAAATTGCAATTAGTGTCTGTGTATACATAGTCCATGAGTTTATTAGCTCTCACGTGGATGCACTGAGCAGGCTAGATACTGTGCATGCGGAGAAGAAAAGAACTGTCAAAAGACCTGCGTAACAAGATAATGGACCTTTATAAAGATGGAAAAGGATATAAAAAGATATCCAAAGCCTTGCCAATGCCAGTCAGTACTGTTCAAACACTTATTAGGAAGTGGAAAATTCAGGGATCTCTTGATACCAAGCCAAGGTCAGGTAGACCATGAAAGATTTCAGCCAAAACTGCCAGAAGAATTGTTCAGGATACAAAGAAAAATCCACTGGTAACCTCAGGAGAAACACGGTGTAAAAAGACGGTGTGGTTTTTTTAAGGAGCACAATACAACGATACTTGAACAAAAATGAACTGCATGGTTGAGTTGCCAGAAAGAAGCCATTACTGTGCCAATGCCACAAAAAAGCCTGGTTACAATATGCCCGACAACACCTTGATACGCCTCACAGCTTATGGTTACAGCAGAAAAAGGTGAAGGTTCTGGAGTGACCATCAGTCTCCTGACCTTAATATCATCGAGCCACTCTGGGGTGATCTCAAACGTGTGGTTCATGCAAGACAACCAAAGACTTTGCATGACCTGGAGGCAAGCCCATTCGACTTGGTGCCAAGTCGAATGGGCAGCTATACCACCTGAAAGAATTTGGGGCCTCATAGACAACTATTACAAAAGACTGCACACTGTCATTGATGCTAAAGGGGGCAATACACAGTGTTAAGAACTAAGGGTATGCAGACTTTAGAACACAGGTCAGTTCATTTTTTTCTTTGTTGCCATGTTTTGTTTTATGATTGTGCCATTCTGTTATAACCTACAGCTGAATATGAATCCCATAAGAAATAAACAACATGTGTTTTGCCTGCTCACTCATGTTTTCTTTACAAATAGTGCATATATTACCAATTCTCCAAGGGTATGCAAACTTTTGAGCACAAATGTACATAAAAAATGGTGCATTTTCGTCTCTGCTGTAAACTGTCTTGTCCTCGTATAAGTGTATACATGAAAACAAAAAACCCACCATGGTGGAGGTTACACTGTATTCATATAACAAGGAAGCCAGTCCACAACATGATTTGGAAATATGTTTCATGGCATCATGAAAGTAGTATCCTTTAATGATCCACGCACTTCATTTTTTTTTATATTTCATCTTCCACCTTTCTCAGTGTACAGTGTGAGAGACTATGAAAGGCGCTAATTAAAAGGTCTACTTGGGGTTAATTATGGCAGTGAGCCTCAAGGTGTGTAGTATATGGTGAATATTTGGCAGCAAAGGGCTTTAGGTAAGTGCATCGATTATCTTTGGCCACTGTATATTGACCATTTAACAGAAACTTCTGAAGCACCTCCTATAATAAACTTGCTACCAACATAGTATATGTAGTATACTTTTAATAATAAAAAGTTATGTTTTATTCATGCCTGTTACAGACTTAAGCAATAGGGCACAGAGTGGGGTGGTATATGGCCAATATACCATGGCTAAAAGCTGTTCTTTGGCACAAAGCAGGGCGGAATGCCTGGACACAGCGCTTAGCAGTGGTATACTAGCAATATACAAACCCCTGAGACGCCTTATTGTGGTTATAAATTGGTTACCAAAGCAGTTGCTTGGGTAATGCGTTTGTAATGCAACGTGCCTAAGACATGCTTTTAGCCTAGAGATGTTTACATCCACCAATATTAATCAGAAGAGATTTGTAATTCATGAACAGCATGGAAGTTGTTTATTATTTCCACTACTATAATGTTCTAGTGGAAATTTGAGTGGCTAGCAAAAACATTAAATTATAACTTACCATTCTGCAAGCAAAGTGTTAGCGGGTGGATTTGCACATGCGCAGCGTCTCGGGTCCAGCTTCTGGAGGGATGCAGGGATGTGGAGCAACATAGAGCAGCGCATTCTATGTATTGGATTAATGGATGTTTACCAACCCCCTGTTAAGCAAGATTCACCGACATTGTTTTTTTACCTCAGAAACTGTTTTTTGATTGTCAAAGTAAATATTTTACATGTCAGGTCTAATGACTGTTAAGCAAATTTATCCATGTCTAAAACTATATCTCATATATGTTGGTGAATTGTAAAATGTAAATACAAACAGAATGCAATTATGTGCAAATCATTTAAACCCTATATTCAATAGAAAATAGTACAAAGACAACATATCAGATTTTCGAAACTGAGACATTTTATTGTTTCTTGAAAAATATAGGCCCACTTTGAATTTGATGCCAGCAACACGTTTCAAAAAAGTTGGGACAGGGGCACAAAAGCCTGGAAAAGTTGTGTAAGGCTAAAAACCTAAACCTGGTGGAATATCAAACATTGTAATTTCAAACATTGTAATGAGGACAGAAATATGCAAGACTGTTTAGAAAGGGAGAATGTATGATTAAATTGTATTTGAAAAATTAATACATTATTTGAAATTGTGTTTAGGTTTTTATTTAAAAAAAAAGGATTGGCCAATATACCCCTAGATGGCTCAACTTACCCCTTGACTAGAATTTCTTACCCCCACCATGGGGAAGATCGAGCCATAGGACCACTTCTTTTGAGCAATCATATTTTCAAGGCCCTTTGTCATTGGTGCTTTATTGGTAGATGTATATGTTTTATTTCTGTCTCTTTTCCCCGTCTAAGGGACAATATAAGTAAAAATGGGCTCAACGTACCCCACTCCCCTACTTGCAAAGTGCTCTGGACATCTCGAGCACAAGTCAAGCGCCAACTATGTTACCCGTACTCTGTTGCCACAACATGTCCTGCTCAAGTGAAGAACTGACTATCAATAGTTTTGTGGATCAAAAAAGAAAAATGTGCTAACTACTAGAAAAAATGGCATTAAGCATTTTATATTTATTGCACAAGCCTAATATGTATATATTCTATTTGTACATGTGTATATACACACAAATATAAATGTTTTTTCCAGGTTGGGGTGTGTTATGTTATAGTTTCTTTTAATTAATTCCAGGCACCCCTTCTATTCGTGCATCAAAGTTCCTTTTTTTGAATATAGCACGTTCTTCGTATATTGAAAATTGCTGTATTTACATAGATCAGAGTCATTCTATGGATCCAATTTCTGTCCGTACGCCCTCCCACTCTGCCCGAGGGGGGAAGAGCTGAATTCACTTTGAAGTGGAGATGTGAGTGTTGCAGCATAGAAGGGCCAATGCTGGCTAACCCCCTAATCCTCTCACTTTCTCTTTCTCTTGCTCTCTCACATGCACAAATGCACACACCCTCTTTACACCAGACAGCCAATATCAACCCATCTCCTTCCTGACTGGGATGTCTTGCCTTTCCTGAAGAGGAGCTATAGATGAGGTGTGCTATGTAGGTGAATAATCAGTTAGCCCAGGGGGCAAAGTCTGGAAACATGAGAGGCAGAGCAGAAAATGAACCAGTCCATCAGAAAAGCACATTGGTTTTCCTTGCTTCAACATCAATGGCTTCCTCACATCTTTTCCAGCCAGATCAACTCAAACAATTCATCTCTAAAGTGAAGCATACACTGTGTAGAACCAAAGTACACTAGGATACAATGACAGCGGTACTCAATATCTTAATGTGCTGAAATGATTGTGAAGAACCATAATCATGTGCACCTTCTCTATATAAGAAGAGACCCTTTTCTTGGCTAGTATAACCTCATACAATCGAGAAGTGAGGATAAAGATAATCCTTGTTTCATTAGCATGCATTTATTTAGATTTGATACACTTTTACCTTCTTCGGATACAGCGATCTAAAACTGTACTTTCTCCAGGTGTCATTTGCAAGAGGATCAGAATGAATTTTTATTAGTTCAGTTTGTGAACCAGACATTTCTTTAATTCATACAGTGCATCAATATTTACATCTACAGATTGTAATGTGCTGCCAAGAAATCCACTTAATTTTTAACAATGCAGTCCACAGTTGGTTGGTTCTAGTCCACGGCTTGTGACTGAGTCCCATGGTTTATTATGAAATCTCAATAATTTGTTTTCAGTCCATGTTGTATGTGAGGAAAAACCGTTAATTTGGATCATATGACGGTTTGTTCTTTCTAGAAAACTAAAAAGTGTTTTTCTGACATCTCTATGGCCTGAAGAAAATAATCTTTTATTCTCTTGTAAGTCAGTGTTCTGGGAAAGAAGGGCCAATGTCGTGGTTCCCCTTGCTTCAATACCTGAGCAACAGAAGACAACTTTTTTGTGATAGGTAACAAATGCAATTAAGATTACTTTCAGTCTACTTTGTAAAATGTTATAATGCCAAAACAGGGTTAGCAATTACCAAAATATGGGGTGTTGCTGAAGGACCATATGATTTCCTTCCATTACTGCTCACGTATTGAAGCAAGTTCATCCTTCTTTTACTGCAATGCAGGGCTAGACTGACTGGTTCTCACTTCAAGTTTCAGTGATGCTCAAAGGTCATACACTGTAAGTTCTGAATGTCTTTGAACACATTGCTTTTTAAGTGGTTGATGGCAGAGCTGGGAAGGTAGCAGCTAAAAGAACTGTCCTTTTCAGGGATCTCACTAGCTTTGGCAAGCTAGCCTCCTGGTGTTGGTCTGCTTGTCTGTTTCAACCTCAGCATTGTTTTTAACTTGAGCCTAAAACTCAGTCCCAACCTCAATTTCAGCATTAGTCTTAACCTAAGCCTGAATCTCAGTCCCAACCTCAACCTCAGCATCAGTCACAACCTGAGCCTGAATCTCAGTCCCAACCTCAACCTCAGCATCAGTCACAACCTGAGCTTCAATCTTAGTCCCAACCTCAGCACCAGCCCTAACCTGAGCCTCAATCTTAGTCCCAACCTCAACCTCAGCATCAGCCTTAACCTCAATCTCAATCTCAGTTCCAAACCCAGCCTCAACTCCAACCTTAACCTCAGCCCTAATCTCAATCCCAGACCCAACCTCAGCCCAAGCCTTAGCATCAAATAAACAGAAAATGGTAGCCAGTGTTCTGTGGTCAGGACAGCCACCCGTGGATGTTAACAGTTATTTGGCACAGCCTGCTTCCGTTCAGCCCTCGTCTCCTGCGTCAGCGCTGGCGGGAGAACAGGTTCCTCAGGGCGTTGTTATAGTTCTTGTTGAAGGCGGTGTAGATGAGTGGGTTGAAGAAGGAGTTGGAGTAGCCCAGCCACAGAAATATGCTCTTCCAGATGGGGGGGATGTCGCAGTGGCACAGCGGTGTGATGAGCTCTGCGAGGAAGAAGGGGATCCAGCAGAGAACGAAGACGCCGATCAGAATTCCCACCATCAGCGCTGCCTTCTTCTCCTTCTGCTCGCGCCACGTGTCACCGTCCGTCTGGAAGGTCACTGTGGCGTGGCGCACTGTGAACACCATCTGGGGCTGCCGTGATGCCTCCTTTACCTGCCAATCAGTCAGCCAATCAATTAGTCAATCGAAAGAAATCAACCAGTTGATCCTCTCATTATTAGAGATTTAAAGAATAGGCCAATCAATTAGTCTTTCTTTTACAGGCTGTTAGTTTTACTGTTTTTTCATAGACATAAGTCATAACAAGCCATCAGCCAATCAATGCTATCGGTAAAATAACAAGACAATTTGTTAATTGAACAACCAGTGAGTTAGATCAACCATGAGGGCAAGTCAATAATGCATTATTGAAAAACAAGCTAAATAGTGTCTTATGAAACAATAAGTCAAATATTTCAAGACATAATTTACAAGCCCCAGCCAAGCCATCATCCTCACCCATAGTTTCTGAAAAGAAGAAATGGAAAGCATTCCTCTGACAGGAAGCTCCCTTGTTATATGGATCCCAATAGAGCAGTGTTTCTATGGAGATTTCTACAGCAACGTTGTAGGTGAATATATATGTAAGTAATGAGTCACAAAGGATGTGTCGTATAAATATAGAAAACAACTTACTAATCACAAACACAATCTGTAAATATAACTATAAAATTTGACAAAACAATGCAATGAACCAAAAACCAATGAGTAATCAAAATATCAAAAACAAATACATTTCACATTTTCCGCTATACTGAATTGTTTTGAGTAGTTTGGTTGACCGTTCTTTGTCTTTCCTAATGTATTATTATTGAATGAATTGACTCTTTTCAAACTCTTTCCTAATGCCACCCAGTGAGCTACTGCTTGCTCTTAGTGGACTGGTGGAAAGAACTGTTTGTCCAAATACAATGCTTTTTATTGAGAATGAGTTGAATACTGACCAACACCATGCATATAGAGAAGGGTAAAAAACCTGTACAGTAGTGCACTCACCCTATAATATGTCAAAAGTGCCATTTGCAAGATTTCCACCATATAAAGAAAGCTTCTAATTATATTTCAAAAGGTATTGGGGAAAGATGTTATTTAAAACAGTACACTTAATAAATGATTTGCCCCAATGATTTTGTGTTGTATGTTTTGGTCCTACTGAAGTTGTAGTGCAGCGTACCCTTTTCCCGACCTTTATCAACCCCTTGTCTATTCTTCAAACTTCCTGTGTAAGCAAAACTCAGACGGAAAGAGTCTGAGTTTACATTATCGAATGTAAGCGTCCAGCACCGCCAAGGTATAGCAGTACTGCTACAAAGAAAAAAAATGTTACCAGTAGGCTGGACGATAGAGCGCATAAAAATTCACCCAATTAAGCCTCTAAAACGGCCAAAGAACGCTGGCTGAGCTGGAACGCCAGCGCGAGCCCATAGCAAATGAATTGAATCGAACCTACGTTAAGCCTCTTCTGAAGCTTAAAATTCCATTTCCTCAAAATGGCACCCAAACAGGTGTCCTCTTTTATTTTATTACTATAAGTTTATTTCGTGACGAAACTGAAAAATAACAGCTGATACAGGAAGTAAACATCTGACCCTTTATGGTATTAACTGCGCTTTAACTTCCGTTACGTGGAAGTATCCTTAAGCGGCCTACGATAGTAGTTGTGGCTAATTTGCCAATTTCTCATGCCAAAATCTTCGCCGTTAACAAGCAGCCCAGCAGAGTTATTCATTTAAATACAACACTTTTCTGTTGATAAAATACGTTTCAGAATGTCAGTATTCTTGCTAATATTCTTGCTAATATTGTGGCTAATTTGCCAATTTCTCATGCCAAAATCTTCGCCGTTAACAAGCAGCCCAGCAGAGTTATTCATTTAAATACAACACTTTTCTGTTGATAAAAGACGTTTCAGAATGTCAGTATTCTTGCTAATATTGCACCCTAATCCCCTTCCTAAAAGCAACATTAAGCAATACCACCATCACAACAGGTGCATCACACCCAGTCAGTATATATAATTGCTAATACATCTTAATGTTAAATGCCATTAAATGTCGTTTCGCAGTGTAGCCGATTGCCATTATTATAGTATTGCTGTGTAGCCTACTGAGCTCACTTCCTCTCACTCGCCATTGGTGGGTAATTACACTTAGTCTGCTGGCCGGTGCTGGGCTCATAATCTAAAGCAGTAACTGCTTCATATCTAAAAATGAGTGCCAGCAGCTAAGCAATGACTGACCATACGGTTTTGTTAGTATATGAACGTGTGCACCATACGCTCGATCTTAAACGTGACAACGTAAATTACCTGTCATCCATTAAGCAAATAAAAAAATATATTGGTTAACTAAAATGTTAACGATGAAGGCTTAAAATTCACGTAATTAGACAAATAATACCGAGATGGAAGGTTTTACACTTTTTCTGAAAAAATATTTTTAACCACCTGTGGAAAAGGTTTCGCTTTTGATGGGTAAGTGCCAGAAAGCCCAGTTGAACAACGGTAATATGTTTAGTAGCTCGTTTGTAAAAGGAAATGTGAGGCAAAGCTACGGTGCATTGAAAGCTCATTGACTCTATGGGCTAGTACAGCATTGTGACGTACTGTAGAACAATTGGCAATAATTAGAATGTTTGGAACGCGTTCTGAAGCGGAGTTGGTGCTACAGCAATAGGAAGAGCCAGGGTGAAAAATGCCCCAAAATTAGGCATGTTTTCTGGCGATTTCTTTTAAGTTACATCTAGCAGCTTGAATATAAGGTAGTATTATGAAACTGGCCTTCATGACGAACACAATTATAAATTTAATCCGGAAAGGTCGTTGTTACATTTTTTGTCTGTCCAGCCTACCAGTTCCAAAGAAATTGTGATAATGCTAAAGAGAAAAAACTACAATAAATATACCAGGCATTGCTTTCAAAAGATCGAGGAATACAGACTGATTTGGACTTGAAAAGTGACGCTGAGTTGGCCATGTTTCTACTCGCCAGGTAAGCAAGTTACTAAAGACTAGCAAGGTAATACTGAGAAATCAGCAAGCTATCAGTAGATAACTTCAGCAGCTATTTTGATGAACAGAAGTTGGTCAGGGGCAAGGGCGTAGGAGTGACTCTGATATTGGGGGGGACGCATCTGACTACAGTGTGAATGTTAATGTATTCACCAAAATGTCTACTTACTATGTAGTTCTACAGGTGCTGGTCATATAATTAGAATATCATCAAAAAGTTTATTTATTTCAGTAATTCCATTCAAAAAGTGAAACCTGTATAATGTATACATTCATTCCACACAGACTGATATATTTCAAGTGTTTATTCCTTTTAATCTTGATGATTATAACTGACAACTAATGAAAACCCAAAATTCAGTATCTCAGAAAATTAGAATATTGTGAAAAGGTTCAATATTGAAGACACCTGGTGCCACACTCTAATCAGCTAATTAACTCAAAACACCTGCAAAGGCCTTTAAATGGTCTCTCAGTCTAATTCTGTAGGCTACACAATCATGGGGAAGACTGCTGACTTGACAGCTGTCCAAAAGATGACCATTGACACCTTGCACAAGGAGGGCCAGACACAAAAGGTCATTGCTAAAGAGGCTGGCTGTTCACAGAGTCCAAGCCCATTGATAAAGAGGCGAAGGGAAGGAAAAGATGTGGTAGAAAAAAGTGTACAAGCAATAGGGATAACCGCACCCTGGAGAGGATTGTGAAACAAAACGCATTCAAAAATGTGGGGGAGATTCACAAAGAGTGGACTGCAGCTGGAGTCAGTGCTTCAAGAACCACCACGCACAGACGTATGCAAGACGTGTTTCAGCTGTCGCATTCCTTGTGTCAAGCCACTCTTGAACAAGACACAGCGTCAGAAGCGTCTCACCTGGGCTAAAGACAAAAAGGACTGGACTGCTGCTGAGTGGTCCAAAGTTATGTTCTCTGATGAAAGTAAATTTGGCATTTCCTTTGGAAATCAAGGTCCCAGAGTCTGGAGGAAGAGAGGAGAGGCACAGAATCCACGTTGCTTGAAGTCCAGTGTAAAGTTTCCACAGTCAGTGATGGTTTGGGGTGCCATGTCATC
>JACXGI010000295.1:0-28151 GCA_016801175.1 Esox masquinongy
TAAAGAGTGATAGTTACAGAGGATCAGGAGAGACAACATTGAAAAACAGCACCAAAAAAACAGACCGAGATGGAGAGAGAGAGAGGGGGAGAGAGATCAAGAGATATTGCGAACGTCAGAAAAGTTCAGTCACTGTTGTATCTTTTACCAGAAGTTTTTGAGTGATTCATTGTTCCTTGTCAGGAAAACTTCTCCTTCTGGAGCTAAACTCAGCTTCTGGTGAGGAAACCAGACAGTGCAAATATCTGGGAGAAAATAAGACTTGCAATTACATTTTCCTTACCTGATGTATCATTTATTTAGGCAATGAGTCAATTCTGATCCCAGTGGCCTCACAGTGGCAATTTAGTATGGTACGCACGCACGCACGCACACACACACACACACACACACACACATGCACACACACACACACACACACACACACACACACACACACACAATCTATACTTGTAAAGCTATTTAACCAGACCTCAAGGAGAAAATGCTCTCTCCATGACAATTAATCACATAAACTGTGCATGCGGTGGCAGATATACTGTATATCCCTAAGAATTCAGCACCACTACAGTGATTTGTTAATACGGCTCTAATGTGTCACTCCACCCTTTAATGAATCACCATCCTCCACTGCCACTGTTCTAGCACCTTCACAGGGAATATAAAGATAGAATCTAACTGGTTCGATGTAATTCATTGCATGGCAATTTTCATAATTAGGCAGAAACCAACTGAATTAAAGGATAAACACATGGGTTAGTATTTACTGCACACTACTGGAGCTTGTTTCATTGCACCATAATGGACCACTCTATCTGGCATATGTAATATTTATTTATATTGAGAGATTAAGCAGATTACTACATAAGATGAAGGTTACACTCATGGATACAGGCATGGATTAACAAATACACACACACACACACACACACACACACGCGCACACACATTTGAATGCTTCATTTTAAATCCTCACTGCATTGGTGCAATGATGTTAACACTGTGAAGGTTCTTGACACTATAAATTAACATTGAAATGAAAGACAGAGTTGATCATGAGTGTAGAGCTCCCAAATCAATAAGAAGCTCTTTATTTGCTAATTTCTTTTCTTTTTTTTTCCACCCTCCAGGAAGAATAAGATGAGATCCAGTACATGAACAGCTCGGCACCACAACGGCACTTAAGGTGCAATGAAAGTAAAATGTGATCGCTGAAGGCAGTGAATTGAACTAAAGACCAACGGTACCAGTTACCTGGGCACCCCCTCCACAATGCTGAACATGTTGAACAAAATGTCTTCACTGACATCCATGGCTTCTGGGAAACTCTGGTAGATCTATACAGTGTGTTACTGTAGGCTAAAATATACACCGATCAGCCATAACATTATGACAACCTGCCTAATATTGTGTAGGTCCCTCTTTTGCCACCAAAACAGCCCTGACCTGGAATGGAGTGCTGAGTGCTGTGTGCTGTGGTATCTGGCACCAAGACGTTAGCAGCAGTTTCTTTAATTTGCGAGGTGGTGCCTCCTTGGATCGGACCTGTTTGTCCAGCACATCCCACAGATGTTCGATCTGTGGAATTTGGAGGCCAAGTCAACACCTTGAACTCGCTGTTGTGTTCCTCAAACCATTCCTGAACCATTTGTGCTTTGTGGCAGGGCGCATTATCCTACTGAAAGAGGCCCACCTACAATGGGCACGTGAGCATCAGAACTAGACCACGGAGCAATAGAAGAAGGTGGCCTGGTCTGATGAATCCCGTTTTCTTTTACATCATGTGGATGGCTGGGTGTGTGTGCGTCGCATTCTTGGAGAACACATGGCACCAGGATGCACTATGGGAAGAATGCAAGCTGGCGGAGGCAGTGTGATGCTTTGAAAACATATTCTGCTGGGAAACCTTGGGTCCTGCCATTCATGTGGATGTTACTTTGACTTGTACCACCTACCTAAGTATTGTTGTAGACCATGTGCACAGATTCATGGCAACGGTATTCCCTGATGGCATTGGCCTCTTTCAGCAGGTTAATGTGCCCTCCCACAAAGCAAAAATGGTTCAGGAATGGTTTGTCGAAGACAACAACGAGTTCAAGGTGTTGACTTGGCCTCCAAACTCCCCAGATCTCAATCCAATCGAGCATCTGTGGAATGTGCTAGACATCAGGTCCAATACATGGAGGCTCCACCTCGCAACTTATAGGACTTAAAGGATCTGCTGCTAATGTCTTGGTACCAGATCCCACAGCACACCTTCTGAGGTCTAGTGGAGTCCATGCCTCGATGGGTCAGGGCTGTTTTGGCGGCAAAATGGGGACCAACACAATAATAGGCATGTGGTCATAATGTTATGGCTGATCGGTATATATATATATATATATATATATTTACAGCTCCAGAAAAAAATTAGAGACCACTGCACCTTTTTGTTTCCTTTCCAAAAAAGTCGAAAAGGAAGGTTTTGAGTGAGGAACAGAAGGGTTAAAATTGAGAGACCACTGCAAATTGAACGCGTCTGTTGTATGTATGTATGTATATATGTATATTTATGAATGTACTTTTGCAATAACAGCTTAAACATCACATGGCCCCACAAGGGAAATGCATACATCAACATAAACACCCACGTAGAACAAGTATGGAGGGCTGGACCTTTTACTGTATATGTTTATATTTTCTATACTTATACATGTATTTATTTATCTATTTATTCCTTCTATGCTTGAAGTGACACGTCTGTGGAAAGTCAAGTGAAAGACCTTGTTGTTCACTTTCCAGAAGTGAAAGACCTTGTTTCCACTTTCCTTCATGCAGATAAGGACCAGGTTCGCCTTGTGGAGCCAGAGTCCAGTTTGGGAAACCACAAAATCAACACTAACTCAATGCGCTCAACCCAACGTGTGTTTGTGCATGTTATAAGGGAAGGGTGGTGACAATCCAGCCATCCCGGATGGCCCCCTGTAACATATGATCACAAAGTGACTGTATATTGAGTGATTTTGGATGGGTCTCTGTGATATGTGATGAAGGGGTATATTGTTGTATTAATGATTTGGGAAGTTGTTTGAAGTGTTAATGATTTGAATTAATGATTTTGGGAAGTTGATGATGATACCTGAGGATGAAAGTCATTTAAAATATTTTTTCTTTCAGATTACTTTGACATTTACATTTTAGTATCAAACTAAATTATTTCCGGGGAGTATTTAGTGAAAAATATACATGGACGAGACTTTGAAATATATCAGAAATGAAAATGGAAGGCTTGTTTCCTTGGCAATGGAGCACTTAAATATTTAGACAGAAACTGAACATGTAAATTAAACTGTCTTAATCCTATATTGGCTTGAGCCATATAATCATGTTCATAAAATAAAAAAGTAAACCTGGCTGTGAGATTTATGGACAGAAAACAGGCCCTCTGTGACAAAAACCTGAAACTCAGTGCAAGCAAATTCACAATCTTTAAAAAGCAAACAGGGAGTTATAAATGTTCTCCCTTTTAATAGTCTGTCGACAAAGCAGAGCTAACCCATACAATACACCAGGCCCATCTAACCAGAAACCCCACAAGATGCTTGTCAATATACAGTTCAATTTCCCTCGATAGCACTGAAAACCCATAGCTTTACATCCAAACTTTTCCCTATGTTCATTTCATTATTAATTCACTCCCATGGACTCTAAATAATCTGGTCGTAGCTGATACTTATTGAAATCAGTGTCCATTGTGCTCTTGGCTCAGTAATAACAAGGAGAATAATAAGGAGAATGACACGTTCTGCTGAGCCTATACAAATGTGGACAAAATTATTTGTTTACCATAAACTTTCTCATAATTAATATCAGATGAATCTTACCCAGACACTAAAATTTGTAAATTACATTTTCCCCAATTGATGGGGCCAAACACTAAATAGTTGAGAGTATCCAGGAGATTATCAGTATTCATCCATTTTACATTTTAAAGGGTCAAATGACCTTTTAATTCAGTTTCAGTTATCTCCTCAAAACTAAGCATATCTAACTGCACAGGCACAGAGACGAAAGGGCGGCAGTAATCCATGGTTTAATTAAAAAGAACCAAAACAATAGCCGCAACCAGTGACATTGAGCAGCAAGCACAAACACACAACCAAAATGATCCACACCAGGTGTAGACAAACATTGAACATAAGTAGGGTCCCCAATTGAAGGCAACGATCTACACCTGCCTCCAATTGGGGAGACCAAAATGGATAGAGGTGCCTAGAGGCACCACCTTCTGTCTGGTCCTGACTATGGCCCCAGCCCAGCGCAGAGATGGCTAGGGGCATAACCAGGACGTGACACTAACCTACAGCTTTGACCTCAGCAATTCCCTCTGAAACTTAAGCATGATGTTTACCTCTCAAACAAACCTAACATAGACCAGAGGTACATTACTGGTGGATGGAAAGATATGAGGGCCATTAGTTTCATTTGTAAATCAGTCCATTTGTAGGATAAGCATATGGAAAAATGGTTGGTCATGTGGAAAAAGCAAATGGGTATTTGTTTTTAGCAAGATCTTATCTGGTGGGCTGGTTATAACTGTTCACGATTAAGAATTACCCTCTTTTCTCGAACAAGGTGATATGAGTAGCTTCAGGTCAATATAAATATTCCCTGGTTGATGTGAGTACCCTCTGGTTGATATGAGTACCCTCTGGTTGATATGAGTACCCTCTGCTTGATATGAGTATCCTCTGGTTGATTTGAGTACCATCTGGTTGATATGAGTATCCTCTGGTTGATATGAGTACTGTCTGATTGATATGAGTATCCTCTGATTGATATGATGTATCCTCTGATTCAAAATGTTTCATTTACCAGACTTTGGGGCCATTTTTGTCAGAAACACACAAACACAGTGTGTCGTCTTGTATTAAGAGGTCACGGGAAGTAATGAAAGCATTGGAAGAATCCCTATTGTACATTAAATAAAGGCAATACCCTCTGTCACACCTTGTAACTCATAAGGCTTTAACCTCCCAGTGTTGATCCCAGTATTTCCCCTTTTGGTTGTAATTACCTAAGAGTTCATCTCTGTC
Organism: Esox masquinongy; assembly: GCA_016801175.1. Taxonomy (NCBI): domain Eukaryota; kingdom Metazoa; phylum Chordata; class Actinopteri; order Esociformes; family Esocidae; genus Esox; species Esox masquinongy. The sequence goes on from JACXGI010000295.1 coordinate 5,076, forward strand.
AGCTACTTGTCTTCTGCTTTCTCTTTTCTGTGGAGAAATACCCTCGTATTTATAAAGAAATACAAACCCTAAACTTAATACTGAGGGTTGGAGGCAGGATATAATGTAAGGTTATTAAAGATTAAGTAAGAGGTTGGGAACTTTTTTCCTGGTAAATTAGTCAAATAAGGGCTTGAGTAGCCAACAGCAACGTAAGGATCTTTTTGTGGAAAAAGATTTTTCAGATTTTTTTTTTCCCTTTGGAACGATTGTGGGGGAGCTTGGGGTGGGTTGGTGAAATTATCAAGGATTTATGAGGTCTCATTCTGCCTGGAATAGCAAATGAATCCAATGTTTGGGTTTGGGATTGGGAAACACTTTTAAGAATGGCAGATTCATTTCTCAAATGTGAAGTGCAGGGGGGGAGGGGTGCAAGGAAGCCTGGATTGGGACAGTGCAACAGTATCAGTCCTACACCTTTTTAAGCATTTATACTGTCTGCGCTTTACCCCATATGTCAGAGAAATTAACATGGGATCAAAAATCCATAATCAAACTTTAATTTTAAACTTTCTTAATCCAGGTGCCCCATTTAGTATCCTGTATGTAATAATTTGACTAGCAAGGATGTTTCTAAATCACCTGACTTCCTCAGGGGCTTGGAGATGCCATGCTTTGTTAGAGACACCATGTATAGAAGTGAACTGAAGCTAAGCTAACTCAACTGTCCCTTCCCTTCCATTGATCATCACTGACTGCAGCGTAGCATTTAGCTCGTCCAGCAGTATCCACGTTGACTCAGACTCTGGGAGCCGGGGGTCCTCAGTGATCAGGTTTCCGTGGGATACAAGAACCGCAGTGGAACCGGGGGTAAATTACCCACCCTGCCTCTGTCCCACCCATTGTCGGAAACATCAGCCAATTCTCTGTGACCAGGCAACCCCCACTTTTATACACACACATACACACACACACACACAAACAGGAATATGCACAAACACGCATATTAACACACCCACACATATACACACACACACACACATACTGTACACACGCATACAAACAGGAATATGCACAAACACACACACACACACACACAAACACGCACACAAACGGGCAAACACACAACAATAGAGGACCAAACCACAGGCCCACACTACCAGTGACTCATGTGATTACTGGAGGGCTTTCAATACCACAAAACAGCGCCAAATCCTTGCAAAGTACTGCAATTTTTCCCCTATTTTCTTTTCTAAGTTCTCCCCCCGTTTTGTTGTTTCCATTTTGGCTGTCAGTGTTTACTCATCAAAGTGGAGTCAGGTGGGTCTCGGACCTGTCAATCCGCAAAAGCGTCCGTGTGTTGTTGCCTGGTTACCGCGGCAACTACAGCTGCACCGTTGGTCTTTCTGTGCAGTAATGCTACATGCTAGCGTCGGCCAGGAGCCGGAGTTTATTATGATATGTCGTCACCCTCCGCGAACCACACGGACCCTTGTTTGTTTGAACAAGACATCCCCTCCCTTTCTCAAGACTGTACAGAAAAGACAAGTCTGAACTGTCACTAGGCGTGAGAGAAAGGAGAGAGAGAGAGAGAGAGAGAGAGAGAGAGAGAGAGAGAGAGGGGAAGGTGGAGGGACTCGTGGTGCATGTCAGGGGGACATCTGAGGTCACCCATTATTAGTTCAATGCTGGGCCTCCCTGTGACTAATTGAAATCTTCCAGAGACTTCTCTCCTTCGTTGCCTTCCTTTCCCATTCTCTCCTTCTCTGTCACTCAGTCTCCTTCTACCTAGACAGCCACCGCCAGCATGCAGTGTTTCCAGTAGCAAGAAGAAAACGGATTGTCCAAGGGAAACCAATTCTGGTCACTGAGTAATGGCTTTCCTCAGCAGCAATGGGAACCAGGCTCAGCGCGGCACCACTCACCTTGCTGGGCCGCGCAAATACATCACCTCACACTGACCACAATAACAGCAGTAATGCCTTGAGAAATCGCCTGGGTGGGCGCGCCTTCTAATTGCAAATGAAGTGCTCTCAATGTGGACTTTCTGCTGAGCCGGAGTAAACCTGATCAGGGCCTGGATGCATGAGGAGCCATTATGGAAAAATTGGAACGTTGGAGAAATGATGGCGTGTCGACTTAGGCGGACCAAAATGGACGTCTACGGCCCCGACTGCTGAGAAACACCTGTGGCGGAGGGAGGAAGCAGAATGCGGATTACGTTTGCCTTTCAAAAGTGGAATGGATGTGTGAGAGACACAGGGACAGAATTTGAAAAGGAATGAGAGCCAGTTACAGAGCCACGAGGAGAAAGGGAGGGAGCAGTGGGGGCGGAGTATCCTCCTTACTGGGCGCGCCCCGTCTCAATCAACAGCTCAATGAAACATGACCTGATACCCATTTTGCATTCATTCAAGGTTTATTAGAGAATTTAATGAGATGTTAAATGAAAAAAGGCCACATAATGCACACATTTAGGTGAACTCAGGGCTCTTAGCTCTCGTCTACCGTCTACCCCCTGGTTCGGCGTTGCCGAGTCCCTAACACGGGTCAGCAGTCCATACAGACACCCAAGGGTCTATGTAACACACACCGACGGCACATAAGCCAACTGGGACATGTCAGGATCAAGCAAGCCTGCCAGCCTGACTGACTGGGTTCATATTTTTCACTAACCCGGGCCTGACCGGGATCTTACACCGGGAAAAAAATACACTAGACATTATTTATACTGTACTTACATGTGTATGTTTAGTCCAGAACTATAGATAAATTACAGTTTAATCAGTTGATTAAGAAGCGAGTCAAAGCAGAAAGCCAGTCGACCCTGTGGCCCTCCAGGACCTGCTGGATTAAGCTCCTTTTCTAAATTGACGGGGGTGTGGGTCTGATATTGGACCGGGTCATGTTACTTCCTCCTCACAGAGACCCTGCTCTGTTCTTCTTTGGGTTAACCCAAAGCCCTCAAAGGTAAACCCATATGGATGATTTGAAAAGGTACAAGAGCGTGAAATGTGATTCAGGTACAGTGTAGTCTCTGGCGAAGACTTCTATTTTATTACAGATGGTTGATCAAATTTAGAAATTGAATTAGGTGTCCGTTATCAGACCAAATGGCTATTAATTCAACCTCAGAGGAGTTAGAGGAGCCGCTGCTGAGAAAGAGGGATAAAAAACGTAATGTGTTTTTTTACAGAACAGTAGTTCCATATGGATTCTGGCAATGTTTATTTTGGAACTTACTGTACGTGCTTGAATATATGCTTTACAGGCTGTGTACTGAAGTCATATTCATAAGACCTGAATTTTTATCATATCAACAGCTTCTATTTTTTTCAACAGCTATTCATATATATTTATAATTTGGAGAAGTAGATATCTGATGTTTTATCTCCAAAGTTGTGACATTGTAGCATTGAGATAGGCAAGGTCATGTTTTGGTTTGTGAAGACTTTATTTCCAATAAAGTCTTGTAGATTACTTATAGATATAACATTTGTGTTAAACTAGAAATTAGTCTTACTAATAATAACAATGATAATATATTCAAGGTTATTACATAGTTATCTTCATAATGAATGGTGCCCTAGATAAAAATGAGCTAAAATGGTTAAAGAACTTTCCAATGATCGGCCAAAGGCTAGTTACAGATTAAAATAACAGAAATTATGCAAAACATCCACCTAAAAATGTTAAATGATTGTTGACCCACCCACCCAACTAAAGACCATGTCCATTTGAACATGAACATCTGACATTTGCCCGAGAGACACAATGGTCCTGCTTATCAAACACTGTAAAAGTCTTCAGTAGTGGAATTGACAGCCCTTAAGGCACATTTTCAGAGAAGCACCTGTGGTCATCATATTTTCCTAAATGTTAGGAAGGATGTAGAGTAAGGCAATTGTGAACAAAAAAACTAGAAGAGCATGTCAGTCCCAGGCTGGACTCCACACAGGCCGGTGCACTGTATCCAATCAGAGCTACAGTAGGCCGATTTGCAAATTTGCAACAGAGACTTTGTAGTTCACTTTGAACTGAACTATGTGTTTAGAGGCCAAAGCAACATTGTAACTTTTGATCATTAGAAATCATCTGCAAAAGCCACAAAATATGCCTGAATGTTTACTACAAATACGTAAACACAACAGAAATCCTGTTACATTTTTTGAAAACACCATTCGTGATCAAACAAAACTGAAAAGGTCTCTCTTTCAGTCTCACACATCATCAACAACAAGAACAAGTATGTAAGGCAGATTGAGAAAACTTCCATCCAACAAGGGAAAAGTAGTTAAAACCTCTCAAACTCCCCTTCTCGATCTTTCACCACTATTCTGTCCAATATATTTTAAAAAAATAAAAATAAATTGCACTCTCACTTCTGCAGAATGCATGCCAATGCACACTTCTATCCATGCTAGGTTTTTTTTCATCATTTCTTTTTTTATTGTTGGTACTAATGTCTTTTACAGATGTCTTAGAAGTGTTAATAGTTTAAAGTTGGAGGATGAAAATGGAGCCTACATTTGGACTACCCCATTTTAAATACACCACCAAAAGATTAATTTAGGGGCAGCTGGAATTTATTATGTTTTTTAAACTAATTTTCAAGTCATCCTATTTTGAAAAATTGAAAATACTCTGAGGCTTGGAAAAGCAAAATGGTGAAAACAAAATGTGGTTCAGCTAACTTGTCACGTCCCAATGCTCTCCAACACCCTAATGTCCAGCTAATGTCTCCCTCATTTGGAGCATGGACACCTGTTTGTTTTATTGCCCCCAAATGTTCCCCTTCACTGTCCCTATTTTATTTCCTCCTTCCGTGGTGTATGTTGTCGGTCATTATTTGGATTTCACTCCATTGTAATGTTGTTTTATTTACGTGTAGTAGTTTCAGATTTTGTGACTTAGTCCTCCGTTCTCCCAGCCCTGTGTCCTGCCTCCTGCCTACATCACATAAGTTGATTCATTTTCATGAAATAGCCTAGCCCAAAAAGGTTCTCAATCAGAGTTTTTTTTGTACTGTAAAGACGCTAAATATTTTATGGCGGATTCAAATGAATCAATGCATGGCCTACAGATTTGTGTTATTAAAATATTTTGTCAAGTGGATGACTGACAGGGCCAGAGGTTTCCCCAGGCAGATGTGAATGTCAAACCAGATTGTGTTGTAATGCTACATAAGGTGCAATGATTTATAAAATGAAAGACTACCCATTGCTGCTGTTTCTATCCCAACCCACATTTTGACAAATATAGATAGTGAAATGTATAAGCTGGCACACAACCAACATGTATGTAGAGCTGCTGATTATTGGGTAATACAAAATTTTATGAAAAGAAAGAAACTCACACACTGTGATTTATAAAGAAAAAATGCCAACGTTTTAGAATCAACATTCCCTGAATAGATTACACAACTTTGAACTACAATGCAGGATCAGGATTCAGGATCTAGGATTTATTAACATGACTTAGGTAAAACCTAACTTTGCATGCTTAAACCAAGACATTGTAGGTCATAGTGTGAGCATGGGAATATACTTCCGATCTGCATCTTCCTGATTATTTTCTAACATGCCAGACATTTTCAGTTGAATCTTGCATTGGGTTGGGTGCACAGCTGCCTAGATATAGTCATATAGAAAATGGCCAATGACACATCTGGAAATAAAAAGACAGTAAGGGGTTTTGACTTTTGACATTAGAATGACTATATTGACATTCCCGGCCTTATTTTTGTCCACTTTGGTCCGACATATTGAGTCATTAAAACTAAAACACTGCATCATCTCTTTGATTTACAACCCGATAGATGTAATTTTTGTTCTATGATGTAATATATTTGTAAATCAGTCATGGTTTGAACAGCATCAAACTTTTCGACCAACAATGCCTTACTTTACGTAGTGGTCATTTTTAAAACCTTACAGAGTGGTTTTCATGGCATGAAGAGTGAATTTAAAATGATTAAATGCTGTCAGTTCCACATAAAAGGACATTCCGCCAAAGCATTGTAGATTTGATGATATGGTGTTTTTACTGCTTCCCATGTCAATCATTATGGCCGTATAACAGTAAAGGCTTAAAGTCACTGACACGCTGTGATTGACAGAGTGAGAAACAACACTGGGGCGCTTATCTCACATGGTTCAAATGGCAATTTGTTTATGAAACAATGGTGACTATGAAGTAATGGAGAAATGGTGGTCTGTGGGGAACACTGTGCAAGCAGAAGGGTGGTGTATGTGTGTAAGATCTTCTCCAGTACATCTGCGGTACCCGGCAGTGTGCTACGGCCCCAAAAACATCTGAGAAGGTGTCTCCTGGGCACAGTTTGAAAGCATCTCTTTCTTCTCCGCAGGCTACAGCAACACCCAGTAGGGGCCAATGTCACCTCAGCCATTACAGCTCCTTGACCAACCGTGTTTTTGGGAGGTTTAAGGCTTCAATCCCTCTCCTGTTATTGGACGAAGGGCAGTGCGCTCCCGGCCGCTTCTCGTGGTGGTGCGTGTGTTGTCATGACGTGGTGTGCGCGGCTCACTGCACACATACTAAACTGTATCGGACACCCTATAAATCTTGGGGGGGGGGGGGGCAAGTAAATAAGGCGGGTGAAATATGGCGACCTGACAAAGAAGTGAGCGACAGAGGGAAGAGGCGGGGGGAGTGTGGGGGATCTGGGGTGTGGGCGTGCGTTTGGTGTACTGTAGGACTGAGCATGACAACCCAACAGTGTGCCAACAGTGTAGCATTCACAAGGGGTTAATTGGGAAGGTGTTTTGAACTGCATGTATGCGGGTATTATTTTTTTGGAATAGTGGACCGTGGAAAGAATTCAACGTCTACCTGAGGCATAATGAGGTGAAATTATTCTCCTACCGCCGCCATCGAGGTCTGGCAACGAGGTGCGGAGACGCTTCACCACACTAGTCAAGGCCTGCAAGACTGTTTTCATTCAAAATAAAATAACAGAAATGGAACCTTCCAATTAATTCCAATTTACATATCCCTGGCTCCAGTTTCCATTGCGGAGGGCCTGGGGATGTGAGATGCTGTTGCAGTCGCCAGAGTGATTATTTGATTAGATAATTAAGAATTCCCCAGGTGCTGCAATTAATTTGAAATTAGCTAAACAAACGTGGAGTGCTGGTGTCACGTTGCATACGGGTGTGACTGACTTCTTCCACCTTCTGTACACACATACACACACACATACATGTTCATGTCAAACAGCACACAGACGGATGTGTGCGCTAGCAAGGGCATGTGTGTCCAAGTGGTTTTGAGAATTTGAGTCCTTGTGGGGACAAAAGTTAATCCCAGGCAATCATCCCAAACTGTCACCATGAACCCTTAACATTACCTTTAACCCTAACCATAACTACTGATCCAAAAAATTGCAATTCTCCTTTGGGGGACTGGCAAAATGTCTGTGTAAGGTCAAATTTTCATTGTTCTACCATCCTTCTGGGGATTTTAAAGTAAGGTAAATCAGAGACACACACATACACAATGGGCAGGTTTATACATACATACATACATACATACTGTACATACATACACACACATACAGACAGGGTTGGGTAGGTTACTTTTTAAATGTAATCTGTTACAGTTACAAGTTACCTGTCCACATTTGTAATCAGTAACGTAACTTTTTGATTACTCAAACTGTAATCTGATTACTTTGAATTACTTTTAGATTACTTTCATATTAAGAGGCATTGGAAAACAAATAACCAACTGAACACATTTTGTGGGATCAATCAATGTTAGAGTTTACATAGCTTTCGCATTTTACCTTTTGGGTTGTGTAGGCTACAGTGCCTTTGGAAATGGGTTTCTAAACCATTGCTTTTTACTTGAATATGATTGGGCTACATCTCTACATTACACGCTAAAGGTCTGCCAGATATTCAGTCAATCCAATTAATCCAATAAACTCGATCATCCAGAATCTGACTTTTTATCTGAACATCTAATGATGCTTAAGCCTGTTCTGTTTATTCATGTTTTTAATTGCTTCAAAACATTGTTGAAAATAAATGGCAATTGTTGAAAAATAATGTCAGCAAGGGTATTGACAATGTTGTATATAAAAATTAAGATATCCGTAGCTTTTCGCGCATAAACTAAATCTGCAGTAGTCTGATGATTTGCTCCACAACCAGCATTGTCAAAATGTTGCCGTAACCCCCGGCACGCGAATGCACGTTTGCAATCGTGAACACCCGCATAGAAATAAGATTTACCCGCGGGAACGTAACCTGCGATTATTATGTCCACCAGTGATGGATTTTCAAAACGCACATGAAAGAAATAAACTGTGATTATAAGCCTGCACTCTTATCTTAAAGTAAATGACGTCAGTAGCCAATGATAACCAATGAACACAATTTTCAGAGATGCAAAGCGAGCAGAATCACATGGCATACCTGTATGGACGGAGTTGTTGTGGCTGCGTCAAATGCAAATAATCATCCTTTGGCAGAGTGCTTCCCAACGCACCTTTTCTCATCAAATGTCGTGGTAAATTCCATATAATGTTTTATCTTGAAGGCAGCGCCATGTTACAGCTATCTAACAAGTAGTTGCTTAATCTATTAAACAATTCCTGTAAAAGTTCTTCGGTGCTACTCGTCCTGGCTGTGTTGTTTGGTGCTTTTGACAAATAAACCTTGAAACTTGAAAAAGATATAACACCAGGTAGGCCTATTGCCTATCATTGTTCTGAGAATTATGCGTCGAGTAGATAACTATATAACATTTTATATGACTCGGCTTGTATTATCGAAGATATAATCTGTTTTTACCAGCCATCCAACCAACCAAAACTTAAACTTGCGCTTCCTCCGTCACTAAACTGGTTAGGCGCGTCCACCTTTGCGCGCATGATGATCACACACACAACTGAGGCGCACAATTCATATTTTGGTTCAAATAACGATGTTTTTATTACATTAAATAATAAAGTCAAACATACAACGTGTCATAATTATTTCGTAATCCAAATGTAATCATAAATGTTTTCCAAAGTATCTGTAATCTGATTACAATATTTTTGTTGGTAACGTAACGGATTACAGTTACTGTTTTTTTGTAATCCGTTTCATGTACTCCCCAACTCTGCATACGGAGTGGGCAGGTTTATTCTGGAGAGTCTTATCCCGCCACTCCTCTCAATGCCGTGACGTCCAGCGGTAAACACTCCCAGATTAAAGAGGTTTGTTTGCTTTCAGGTCGTCAGTGGCGTCATCGCATGCCACGGCTCCAGGCTGCCGGCCTGTACAGTCTGTCACCTGCTCCATTAAGAGAAGGGGGGGAGCAGGAGACAAGGAGAAAGAGAGAGGAAGAGAGAGACTGGGAGAGGTTGATGTCATGGCCATCAGTTTGAGTAGGGCCTGGTAATGTCCCTCGTGGGAGAGAGGATCGTCTCCGTGGGTCCAGAGACACTATGGCAGGACATCAACCCTGACTCAAAACACAGCAGCCTGTTATTAGGCTTCAGCAAAAGGTCCGAGGTGTTCCTGTCCTGGCCTAGCATGGGTGTACAATGGATCAGGCTGGGATGGATGTGTTACTGGGTAGTATGGGCAGCCGTAACCCAATCCAGCCATGCTACAGGCTACTGCTCTGACAGACCACCAGAGAACCCAAAACAGACCTCTTTCGCTGACCCTTAAAGAGCCGAGCGCCTGTTTCTCCCCCCTGCGGGGTGCAGACGACGTGAGCGCGTGAGACTCTCCCTGGTCGCCCCATTTAGGTGAGCAATGGGAGAGCAGATTTTCTTAAAACAGCTGCAATTATCAGCGCGCAATTAACTAGCCACCCGTGCAATTACAGCCCGATCTGCCCTGCCCCGGTCCTGCTGAGCAACTCCCTCAACTGCGCCTGAGCAGGATGAGCGATGATGATGATGAGGATGACGACCGTGATGTTGACTAAATGAATATTGCAGCGGGCAGGCAGCGATGGAGCGAAGGCGGAGGTGGGCAGCATGTGTGGGGCCTGTGTCCTACGGGTGGGGGCCTCCCTAGCCTGCCCACCTTCATCTGACCTTTGTCCAGCCCTGGCCATGGCGTGTGGGGGTAATTGTGATAATCCGCCGCTCAGAGGAACAGGAGGTCCCCATTAGAGTACTTTGGTTGTGGGGTAGCTCAGGTGCCATCCCGCCCACCCCGCGGATCTTGCTGTTTTTTTGGGGGCGGGGGCTCCCGGTTCCTCTGTGGCTCAGCAAAGGCCCATGTGCTAAGCCTGATGGCTGGGCCAGTGCGGGCAGAGTGTTTGAATAAAGCTCAGGGTAAATACGGCCTGACACCAAGTAAACACTTGTGTCATACAGTTTCAATTTGAACTTCAATTAGGTTTATTTTTTTTTTCTTCCTTGCCGAGGAGGAAAGAACAACAGGGTTTGGTGAGACTAGTGGGAAATGGGGGAGGAGGCAGACAGACACAATCACTAACCCAATCAGTCCTCTGAAATGTCTTCGCTGACCGAGGGCATCTAGGGTTTTCTGTTGATTCTTCTCAAACATATCTAGACATCAAATTAATCCTGCATCTCACCCACCCTTGTACAGACAGTGAATATGCAATTGTGAGCCGACTGCTACATGCAGTTGTTGGCACCTGTAGACCCAGTAATATAATCCTGAATTCAGAGTGCAGTTTCAACACACTGGTGTCTGAACCAGTTGAGTGTATCACCAGTGTGCCGCTGGCTCCACAAGAGGGAGCAGAATCTCCATAGGGACCATGCATCGCCAGCACCCCTGGTTGCCCAGAGACAAACCTACTGCTTCCTGAATTGTCTTGGGAAACATACACAGATAACTTGTGTTCAACAGAAATTATCATTCATGTAGAAAACACCTCTCAAAATGATGTTATCGTCCATTTTATTTTTTTGAAAGCATATCAAAGCAGATGTTGACAAAACAGATGGTAGGTCACTGAAATTAATTATTCAGATTTTTTTTCTTTTAGGATCGGCCTATAGCAGTGTCAGAATGTGTTTTGTATTTCTCATTTTATTAGATGATGGAAATGGAATCGTTTAGGACAGAACTTGTAACTTCTTTCAATGAATGCTGAGCCAAAAGGAAAGAAAAAAAAACTTTCTGGAAAAGTCTTCCTCATCACTCTTCATTTAAAGTACATGACAAATATCAGACAAGGTGGTTAAAATGATGCAATGATGACTAAAACCCTTTTCCTCTGCTTATTGTGAAAATCCAGGGAACCCTGTTTTGTGGGTATGGATGTGACATACCAAAATATGGTTTGACTGAATATATTCGCTGCATGGTCAGAATATTTATTTTATTTATTTTGGTCAATAAAAACGTGCAGTAAAACATTCCATATTCAGTTCAGTAACACTGTAAAGTTAGATCATGTATCTTATGTATTTTTAGCAATTCTAGAAAGACAGAATGAGAATATTCAATCAATGGTACCACAATACATCCTTGTTTGAACAGACTTGAGCAATTGGGAGGAGTCCACAGCTACTGAGGCAAACCGCGTCCGTGTGTGTGTGTGCGTGTATGTGTGTGTGTGTTAATGTGCGTATGTGTGTGTGTATGTGCATAAGTCTGTGCATGTTTGAAAGCTGAATCTTCCAGTCCCGGTTGATGTCATTCTTCCATTCTGATTTCCTCTCCCTTCAAACCCCATTTAGGCTAATTTCATTGTATTACTTTTCAATTGTTCACGAGACAAGGAGCCCTGGAAAAAGACCTCCACATTCACACGGCTCCCGCTGTCAGACACTGATTTACACAAGAAGAGAAATGAAAAAAGGTCATTTTTCTTTTAAAATGTTTTTATTCATATTTTACCTTCTCATGTTTCCCCCGTCTGAGACCTGCCACTTGTCTGAGAAGGCCAGAGTCTTTTTTCTGGCATTTCTGCCAATCTGAAGTGACAGTTAAAGGGCAGGGTGGCATGGACAGGGTGGTTAGTGGCAGAGTCTGCCTTTGTATTGGCGCCTAGTCCGCAGGCCAAACTCAGTGAATGAGTCAGCAAGACTGATGACAGGACAATGTTGCCATGGCAACCCATAACAGAATTAAACCAACTGTCCAGTGTTTCCAGATTTCTATGAACTATTACCTATATTGAAACACAAAATGAGTGAAATCGTTGTCTTAAAAAATAATTACAAGTAATATGTCTTAAAAAGCAGCTGTTCTGTGCTGCAATCGTGTGGGTGTACCTAAATAATAAAATAGTGTCTGCATATACTGGTTATTAATGACATTAATGTGGGCTGACTGCTGATTGGCCAGCTCATGTTCATCAGTGTGACATCATACTCTTTAAGGAAATAGCAAGCACTTTTGCAAATGTTGTATTCTTTCTAAAATGTTTCTTTGCCATTAATATGAACATAGGATGAGTGAATCATACGTTTTTAATTGGAACACAATATGAACAGTCAAAAGAGAGTTAAATCAAAGGCCAGCGACATGTTGATGGACATGTTTAGATGTTTTTAGGCGGAAAGGGAAAGCAGTGTAAGACATCAACATTTCTGGAATTAATCACCAATAGAATAAGTTGAGTAAAAATTACCTGTTCAAAAATGACCTAGCAAGTTACACAATATCCTTTTTATAGAAGAACCATAAGAAAAGAAGTGCAGCATCTTAGAAACATATTTGAGGAGACTGCAACAGACTCATCCATAGTGTCAAAAACATCTATTACTTCATTACACCACTCAATAACTCTGAAGACATTTCATCTTCGAAACAGACACTTTTCAGAACATGGAAAACATGAGCATATTCTCCAATTAGCAGAAATATAATTAAAGAAACATCAATAGCTATTGATTCATGAAATCAAATGTACATTGACAGAGTCACTGCTTTCAATTTATGTAAATAATAGAAGTTACACAGTTTTCAATAGACAGTGACGATTTGCTGAAGACTGGATGGTGAACAAGGTAAAAATTGTGATGACATCATCTCTCCTAGACCATAGCAAAAACCTAAGGGACCTTACGGCTTGCTTTGTCATTTTGCCATCGCTGTTTGGTGTCTAAATATGAGCTTAGGAAAATATAGCATGTCACTCAGTAGAATCACGTAGCTCCTTTCCTGTACGTCAGTCGCCGTGCCTCGTCAGCGAAGTGAACACAAATGACCAAATGCAGGTTGTTGCATAAATGGCACCATGGGTTTCATCCCAACAAAAACAACCACATGAGTAGTGGACAGTAGTGTCAGTGGTGGCTCCATCACAAGTCTGAGGTAACTACAGCTGGAAAAATGCCTGTTCTTACGCATAAACAAACGAGGAGGTCGAGGTCGTCTTTTACTCCACTGCAAGAGCATTAGCTTAGTTAGCATAAGAAAACTAAAAGTTGCTGAGCCATTGTAGCCAGAGAGGAAAGCTCTCCTGCAGTTACGTGCGGGCGTTCTGAGGTGTCTGGCGCTGAGTGTTGTGTTAAAGACTTTTTACCCACTAGACTACAACTGGAGTGGTGTCAACTGCTTTCAGGAAACGACGATGCGTCACCAATACAATAACCTCATTGTGAAAACCAAGTTGAAGAAAAGAAATACAATAGACAGCCTCTGAAAATAGTCCAGTTCCGTCTATCATGGTTTCTTCCACTGTGTCTGTGTCACTTTTTCCTTGTTCACAACAGCCCTGGGTTTATTGCCACCCTAAATCATTTTCAGTTTTGGGGGTTTGTATTGTTTGGATCCTGTCATAGTTCTGGATGTTAAAATGGAAAGTGTGTACAGCATTCTGATTACAGTGGCTACAGTAATCCAGAAGATTACAGAAGGAGCCAAACTCCTCCATGTTTCTGTCTGTAGAAGAAAAAAAACTGAAATGTACTGTAAGTCTGATTACTCTGCTGCTATATGGTGAACACCTGAACTGCAACTGTTTTGTTGGTTACTAAAACATGTAACACAAAAGCATGTTTGTGCGTGTGTGTGTGTGTGTGTGTGTGTGTGCGCGCAAGCAAAAAAACTATATGATACACCCCTCACTCAAGTACCCACACGTGTGATCCGTATTTACACGCATGTGGGCGAGTGTGCGTCGTCGCTCCCTCTGATCTGCAAATGGAAGCGTTTACATTTTATCGCCTGCTTACTTTAACACCAAGGTAATTTTGCAGCTTGGAAAAATAACTCTGACCAATTGTCGATAATTGAGAGAGATGCCAGCCGTGTTGTCGGGTGGGTCAGGGGTCGGAGGCAGAAGGCTGTGGGCTGGTGGCCAGCTGTGACTGGGTCAGAGGGGATTGATTCATAATAACCCCACATGGCCAGCAGCAGGAGTTTTGAAACAAGTTCTCCACCACAGGAGGATGGAGGAATGGTCCTTCAAGGAATAGGTTAGATTTGATGAGGAGAAGGTCAGTTGGCAGCTCAGACTGAATGGCTTAATATTTAGTGAGGTACGACAGGTTGTTGGGTTTGTTGCTGGCATTCAGGCCATTGTGTTTGCACACAATGCTTTGAGAGGGCGCGGCACGTGCACTGTGGAGGCGGAAACACCACCAAGCCAGCAAGATAACCGATAGGCTAGTTACTGATGTAACTAAGGTGAGGGAGACAGTGGAAAAATTTGTTTCTCACAATGTTTTTGGACTATTACTGTTCATTATCAGTGCAAAATCAAAACTGCTACTCCGGTACATTTAGATTAAATGACGGGATCAGCTTGACGGACCGATAGCAATTTGCACTGGCGCCCTGGATGGACAACCCAACGTAATTATGCAACGCCATTTGGGTCTTTGCTTGTTAATATAGATAAGATTATTGACCTCAGCACTTGAATATTACTTCACCTCATTTTTAAAAGTTATTTTTTACGTAGTTACGGTACACTATCACTTGTAATGAATATGTCACCTTGATTCAACAATGGCTGTGCAACAGACTCTCCCTCCCTCAAGCTCTGGGACAGCTGGTAAGAAAAAAGCATACTAGAGTAGATTAGATTAGATTCAACTTTATTGTCATTGAACAGTACAAGTACAGTACAACGGAATGCGGTTAGCATCTAACCAGAAGTGCAAATAGAAGGGGGCAGGAAATTTACAAGTATTAAGTATATGTATGTACAAGTGGGAATGAATAGTTGTGCGATGAGGCAAATGAAAGTACAAATGGCAATTCTGATTGTGCAATCGAGCAATTTGGAGGTGTAAGGTAGTATGTGCAACTGAAAATGCAGGGATAGCAGCAATGAGGTTCCCGAGGTAGACATGTGCATGTAACAATTGAAAAATGCAAGTACAATGGCAATTCTAAATGTGCAGTGCAGACAAATTGGAGGTGCAAGGTGGCATGTGGAACTGAAATGTAGGGATAGCAGCAATGAGGCTCCCGATGTAGACACATACTGTACATAGTACAAGGGAGTAGTGCAACAATGTCCGCATCTATCCCTGCCTGACATCAGTGCGTCATCAGCTAGAAAAGCTTTGATACAAACATGTAACTCCTAAGGTAAGTAGGTATATCAGCTTGGTGTTTAAGCTATGTTATTACAGCTTTGATATGGTACTGTATGCAGTCGCGATTGCAATGCCATTCTCAAACTAAGGAGTGTCACGGTTTTGGAGGCAGGACACAGGTGCAGAGTTAAAGAGAATCATCCTTTTAATGTTCTTCTTTAATAAACTTGAACAGAAAACAATAGAAGGAGCGGCAACCTGAAGCACATAACACAAACAGTGATCCACAACTGAAAGGCAACGCAGCGCAGCTGCCTTTAATTGGGGACAACCAAAACTGCAGTGCAGAGATGCCTAGAGGCACCTCTGCAGTCAGGCCCTGACTGTGGCCCCCAGGTGGATAGAGATGCCTAGAGGCCCCCAGCCAAGACCTGACAAGGAGAATGTAATCTATGGAAATAGAATACTGCCAAAATGTTTGTATTCACAGCATACAACTCACAAATGTGAGCCATTATTCATAAAAACACAGCATACAATCCACACATGTAAACTGTGATCTGTAAATACACATCATACAATCCACATGTGAACCGTGATCTATAAATACACAGCAGTGAATCCATGATTGTAAACCACGATTCACATAAACACAGCATTGAACACACAAATACGTAGTTGGAAATGTAAAAAAAAAATGTGCCAATGTAAGTCACATTTGTGAGTTGTATGCTGTGAATACAAACATTTTGGCAGTATTCTGTCTCCATAGTAATCAATGTAATTCATGATCAGTAATTACGTACTGCCGTGCCACAGTGCGGTTTCGTCGTCCACTGCCACCAACTGCCCTGTGACAACTAAATACGCGAAAAAAAACTTTCATTTCTGATTACCATGGTTCTGCGGGCTAAAGCATTTTAATTCTAGATCGTGTCTGGCTGATTCACCAGCTCGCTACTCTTCTCAGGAGACTAGCAGCAAGAAGCATTCAATACAAATCAAACCTGTAAACATGGCTTCAACATTTCCTCATTTACATGTCCCAAACGGCACTCTATTCATTATACCGTCTTGGGCATTACTATAAAACAAAGCCCTATGGGCCCAGATCAACTGGAATGCACTAAACAGGGAATAGAGTGCCTTTTGGGATGCAGGCTGAGAGAGCTGGCTGAGTCGAAGACTCAGCTGATGACTCAGAGAGAAACCTCAACAGTCCAGCCAATGATGAGGCACAAGACGCCAGGCTTTTCTAGGAGCACCACAAGCCTTTTTGGCAGAGTCCTCCCCAGGACTGTATCTCGGTACCCTGGGTAGATGTCATGGCCAGGGGTGGAAAGATATATACTGTTACTTTACCTAAACACGGACAATTCTAGTAAAAGCATGTGGAGCAAATAAATCATTTTAAAAGTGAATAATTTTGAAGAAAAAAGAGAATTCAGAAGAGCACATTGTTTTAGCCACTGTTTAATTAAGCAATAAGGCTGTTTTTAAGCACGACGCATCGTGGAGTGCCTGGACACATCGCTTATGCGTGGTACATTGGGCATACACCCCAAACCCGTGAAGGAGTCAATGTGCTGTACTCTTCCCAATATTTTTGAATGATAACATTAAATGTTGAGGGGCCTCCAGTTTATTAACGTGACAGGGTCTTCACAAGGCTCCTCAGCCTCCTTGTTTAATAGGATAGAGATCTGACTGCCTCTCCCTGGGTCAGATAGTTCACCATTTATGTTTTTATTTTTAATAAATCTTAAAAAGATAGATATTCCTCTATTGGAAGACAGTTGAGGCCAGTGGTTTTCCCAGGCTCAAAGGTGTGAATTACCGAACTCAGCTCCTCTTGTGTTATTATGTCTTCACAGGAGTCTTTACGTTCTTCATTTAAAATCTCTTTGGAGAGACAAGGACCTCTGCATGGTTTGTAACCATTTTCTGTTGGTTCTTTTTGGTCACACTTCTATGATAAAGATTTACAAAAGTCATTGGAAGACAAATGAAAAACGATACCCTAGTGGTTAGTGGTACCTCTTGGCAGTTTTTTTTATAAATGTTTAATAAATGTTTTTTGTCTCTAAAGAAATATTGGTGCATGATATATGCTCCATTTTCTGACTAAATATTGACAAGATGTTGGATAGAGGGGCCTATTTACCTTCTAAGCAATTCTGAAAAGTCACCCCAGGCTACAGAAAAACACTCTGTTATTTAGCCTATTGCAGTAACAGGTTTTAAGCCTCCTCCAAATATATTTTACAAGGTCTGGGTTTTTAAGCAACCAAATATCTTTCAATTCTTTCATATCAATAGCATTTTCAGGCTTCATTAGTATATTATAGATGGTCTAGAGAGTCCTAAAATTGTCCAAAAAATTTATTTGCAAAAGCTACCAAATTACAGTCATGACAGTATTTGTAGTTGATTACTTTCACCTCTGGACAGCACCATGAGAGCACAGCGGGCTAGCTCCCAGACATTTGGCTGTGGTTGGGCCCAGGCTTCCAGCTCTGTGTCAGGACACAGACACACCGCTACTCCACCCTTGGTGCCCTACATGTCTCTCATGCAAGAGGTGGACACGGTTCCCCCATTACATTAACCACATGCTCACTGGCCCCTGTGCCACAGATGCAGACGATAATGACTGATTCAACTGATTAGTCATACAGTAGATTGAGTCACCTCAGCCGAAAGCTGCTTCACTGGCGCTGTTCTTCAACGCTGCTCCCCGAGGCTGTCATGTCACGCCTCCCTACATGCTAGCACATTACGTTCTGAGGCTGTCATGTCACGCCTCCCTACATGCTAGCACATTACGTTCTGAGGTTGTCATGTCCCGCCTCCCTATATGCTAGCACATTACGTTCTGAGGCTGTCATGTCACGCCTCCCTACATGCTAGCACATTACGTTCTGAGGCTGTCATGTCACGCCTCCCTACATGCTAGCACATTACGTTCTGAGGCTGTCATGTCACGCCTCCCTACATGCTAGCACATTACGTTCTGAGGCTGTCATGTCACGCCTTCCTACCTGCTAGCACATTACGTTCTTAGGCTGTCATGTTACGCCTCCCTACATGCTAGCAAATTACGTTCTGAGGCTGTCATGTCACGCCTTCCTACATGCTAGCACATTACGTTCTTAGGCTGTAATGTCACGCCTCCCTACATGCTAGCGCCATTACGTTCTGAGGATGTCATGTCATGCCTCCCTACATGCCAGCACATTACGTTCTGAGAATCAAATGATTCTGAGAGGGGGGTGAGAGCGTGATTGTTAATGTGAAAACAAAAAAACACACGTTTGCACAACTTTAAAGGAACCAAATGTGATAGCAGAGTAGCCACTAACGTTTCATCTCTAGCTGCTTCTACTGCTTTTGCTTTATCAACCCTTATGCAATTGTTTTTGATCAGTACCATGGAAACGATCACCTCAACTCCCTGTATTTGTTTTACAGAAATGTCACAATCTTAATGCAATGCTTCACAATTTCAGTGTGTCTGAAGCTTTTTGTAAAAAGAAAACTTGGATAGATCACTTCTGTGTGGGTTTTGAAATTGTTCTTATTACTCATTTGGCTAATAGTGAGTTCCACAGCGTTGGAAGACCCACTGTGTATCACTCTCTATGGTTACAAAGCACCTGTTATGAAACAAATATAACTCACCAGTTTAGCTTTTGACAGCAGGACAATTGGTAAAACAGACAGCTCACAGTGGACTCACACAGCTCACATTAAGGAGGCTTTAAAGAAGGAATGAATGTCCATCATTCAAATACACAAAATGTCTCATCACACTTCAATACTGGTGACAACCAGGACCATCAACACGTTGTAACACTAGAAAGGCCCTGCCTGGTTTGACCTTGCTTCCTACCATTGAGGCTTTATTTTCATTCAAACATTCTAACCATCTAATAAATCAATTTATACCACTGGGAATATAATTATTTGGCTGTGTTTCTGAAGTTCTTGGTTATCTTTCATACACGCACGTTCTGGTAATGTTTGAAAATGATCAACAAGATCCAATATAGCTCGAGACAGCGGAACACGAAGGAAACAACTTGTCCTTCATTTAGAAATCACTTCCCTAAACCGGCCCCAGTGGCTCAATCTTTTCCCGGGACCTGTCTTCACTTCTTTCATATGAGGCTTTTTATTCCTGCCCCATACCGGAGACCTGCTGAAGACCCCACAATGGCCCTTTAATGGTAAACCCAGGCCTAACCTGAGGCCTACAGCTGTCAGACTCATCACCGCCAGAGGCACTTGTATGGCGCTGTTTAGAGGCCGTCCCTCAGGTAAGGGACCATACACCTCCCACTGTGGTTGCTCCCATTAACATTGACTCCAGCCTGGCCCTCGTTTGGCTCTGGGAACCTTAATGTATCAGCCATGGCAGCGGCAGGCCAGGATGTCTGGCTTCAGAGATGAGATTTCATGACTGGTGTTTAGTGTTGTCTAGGGAGACGAGGACACATTTAGGTAGAAGTTGTATTTATCATGCTGACAAATGACACCAGGGAGAGGCTGTATGGGGAGAGATCCGGGCCAAGTTGATGGCGATATTGAATTCTGAGATTAGTCTTGGTTAGGGTGGTTCAAGGATGGGAAGGTCTCTGGTAGTCTACTGAAAATATACTTTATATTATTTTAGATAGAATTTGATTATGAACACACCTCTTTAAAAATGAGAACAAGTAATATTGGTTGTTTTAAGATGATTTGGACATTTTAACACCATTTTAGTGAATGAAGCTCCATATGTTCTATTAAACCTATTCAATGGAGATAAATAGTAATATTTGACAGTGGCAATCTATAAGAAGAACCAAGTGAAGTGAGGAAGTGTATATTTTGGTCATGTAGTGTATTGAAATCCATAAACGTTACGAAGAATAAAGATATGACTCGCTTGGGACTCTGGCTAGTAGGTTGACCAATGAGTTCATTTCCGAATGCTGGAGAACATTTAAATCTGTGTTCAATTGAAAACGTCCAAGGTTACAGGCATATTTAACAAAAAAAATGTGTATATATGTATAGAATTGTGCCGATCTGGACCATTTAAGAACCATCTACTTTATGTCTGTCTGTGTTTTTGCAACAAAAAAATAATATCTCATGGCCGTCTGGAATAAAAAATCACCCACAACGGAGATAGGGTTCAGAGACTGACTCTTTAGGAAAGAAAGAAGAGAGGATTTGTTTTTTCACAAACCAGCAGTCTTCTCCAACTTTCTGAATTTATGACAGACTTAATATAGTAGGGAGATAGAAGTCTCCTAACCACATGCAGCAGTGTGCAGGATATCAATCAATCACTAAGGATTTGCTGATCTTATCTTTGGATATTCTGTTCGCCTTAAACAAGGTGTGACAGCTGATGATGTGTCTTTGTTTTGTTTCATCATCCTAGTACAGTCTAATGGTGTGAGTTTCATAAAGTGGGTGATGTAACTACATGTTACATTTTCAGACACACTTAAGTGCTGAATGAACTTATATGGCCTAATCCTCACCCTAATGTTAACCTCAATAAACTTACCTTTATGTATAAACCTGACTTAGCCTTAACACCCAACCCTAACCCTTACCTATAATGCCTAAACCCAAAATTAATTTTAACACTATGCACACTTGTTTTTCCCTAAACCTTAGCTGGAAGTTGAAATGTTCCTCTTGCGGACCCGCTACAAACCTTGTGGGGAATAATTGATCAGGTTTTATTATCTTTGTTGGCACTTGAGTTTGCACAAGTACACAAAGATCTGGATCACACACACGGACACAACACACACACACACACACACACACACACACATACAAAGCCCAACAACACACAAACAAAACCAGCCCCTTGCAGGGTCTCGTCTCTAAGACTAACTCACATTCCCACAGAGAAAGCTCTTCCTAAAACCACCGACATTCTACTTCCTCTCCGTGACTGTTAGTTACACGTCTGAGTTTTTAATCCAACGTCACTCTGCATCAACAGACTGAAACTGAGCCGGACAGCAAGGACTATAAATGAAAGAGGAACACCTCCGCCCAGCATGGATCATACCCATCTTCAGACGTCCTCCTGTGGCTCTGCATTAACATGTATAATGATAATGTCTTTAGCTGCAGGTTGATTCTCTGCCCTGTCTACTATTAAATACAAATTATACCGCTCAGACTCACAGCTGGTTTTGTATTGAACAAAAGCAGCAGACAGCATTTACTACTCTCTGCCCCAACATGGAGAATGCTATAAATGATGTGCAACAAACGGTTGTCTACTGTAGATGAGTCTGAGAATTGATCGTCACATCCAACTCGCAGGATTAGAGAACGCCTGAAGGTTTGTGTGGTGGCTGAGTTCAAAATGAAATACCTTTAGTATGATGGGGAGGTTGGAAGGGTGGGTGAAAAGGCTGTGGCTGTCGAAAGTATCAGGATTGCAAATGAACTGTATCAATAACATCGTATATCATTTTGATTTGATTTTAATGGACGTCCTTTGCTGTTTCTGATGGTAGAATCACATGGCATGTGGACATCACAACAGAACTTGAGTTTTGCCCTCGTTGAGTAAAGACCCGGGGTGTTCTGCAAAACATTGTCTTTGAGTCTTAGTGTGAAGTCAAGCATTAACGATACACTAATTCTGACACAACTGCTCAAGGTGTCGGCCAGAAGTAAGTAAAAACACTGTGGAATCTTAGTCGACTCTACCACATTTTGCCCAGAGTCTCGTCAGCTATTTTCTTCTCTGTGAGTGTTATATGTTTGAAAACTGGAAAGTGGTATTATACTGATTTACTATAAGACTGTCTGTGTTGATGAAGAATTCTGAAAAGACGCTGACTAAAACATTTGGTGTAGTCATTGGACGACCCTTGATAACAACCTGGAATCCATTTTTTTCCCCCAAAGTAATGTAGCCACAGCAGATTCAGGTTTCAATGTTTCTTATGTAGGGGTTCGTTTTTATTTCAAGTTTCATGAAATTTAATCTATGGGAATATGAGCACATCTGTCTTTGAATTATTGAACAAATATTTGGAAATAAAACAGCGTTTTTCCCTGTCAAATATGATATGTCAGAAGGCTTGGGGTTAAGACGGCTGTATGAGCCTCACATGAAGCTAGACTAAGCAGCAAATTTATACAATAATGCTGAATCTTAGACCAATCTTTCAAACATTGTGTGGTTTGTGAAATATCCAGTAATTACATTGTTGCTAAGTTAGGCCTCACTTCCCAACAAGTCACTTGTGGGTAACTTTTTTTAAACCTACTTTCAATAATATCATACATGAAACCGAGCAAAGATATTAACGACCGGCGTGCATTATTTGTGTATATTGTTTGAGTTTAATCCTAAAATTGTGAGATGCTGTGTATAAGTTCACGTTCTAATGAAAACAGATAGCAGCCCTATAAATATGTCATTGTACTGTGTTCCAGCGCTAACCCTCTCCTCCCCTCAGAGGCAGCAGTAGCAGAGCATGACAGATGTAAATCTATGGGCCCAGTGTGTTCAGCCGGCAGCCAGCTTCGGCATGTAGCGCCAGGGTCCCGCAAGGGCCACCGAGCTACTGCTGCAAACCGATGAAACAGAAAGAGAGAAAGGGAAGGAAGGC
>JACXGI010000295.1:28251-42380 GCA_016801175.1 Esox masquinongy
TGGGGGGGGGGATTTCTCTGGAGAGAAAGTGTGCCGGCTTCTGAATATTAATGTTTATTTCCGTCCTGAAATTCAGTAGCCTTATTGGGGTGAGCTGGCCCCGCTCTCTGTGAGACTGGTCCTACATAACCCTTCTGTCGAAAAACTGATCTCCGTTATGGTAGAGCAGAGAAAGGAAGAGAGCATTACTGTTGGCGCGGAAGAATACCACCGTTACTGTACTGCTGTGTCAGATTTTTTTATGAATGGGTTCCTTAACTAAAATGACACAAAACATCCCATAAACAAACAGTGAACGTAAAAATAATTGATACAAATTGATGTATGTTCACAACCCACAGACCCTTCAACATAGCTTTTTATTCTTAGAGTATCTGTTTTTCGATTATGAAGAAATGAGATGTTTATCTGGCTTAAGTGTTTGTTGATTAATCAACTGTTTTCAGGTTTTAAAATTGATATTACGATAATATAAACACAAAAAAGAAGATTTAAAATTAATATTAAATCATTTTAAATCATAAAAAGATGGACTTTTAAAATGTATTTTTCTGCTTGGACAATTTTTAAAAATAACTGTATAAGACTTATATTTGGTCCTTAAGTTATCTTTAATTATTTAAAGAACACATTTCAAAGTTCTCAACAAACATTAATATTGATTAGATTAGATTCAACTTAATTGTCATTGAACAAGTACAAGTACAGTACAACAAAATGCAATTATACTAAATATACTAAATGTGGAAGGGAATATGAGACAAATTAAACATAGAAGATGTGAAAATGGTGAATAAAATTCAGACAAAATAATTTAGCAAACACAAAGAAATGCATAACTGCTATTATGAACAATAAGTCTTTCGTGATCGCCTTGCTTTTCTAGAGCTAGCACACCTGATTCAACTTTTCAATTATAATAAACAAATAAAATATGAAAAGGACAAACACTAAAGTTATTACCTTACCTTGAAAATAATGAATGATGCAAGGGCTAAACTAATTTAATGGTCATACTAAACATACAAACCATAGCACTCTATTGGATCAACCAAATTTTGTGAATTTTTGCAGAGATCTGCTCTCCCTGAATCTTACAGAAATACATGAAATATGGGCTGTTTGCAGAACTTTTTAAATATATCTTTATACTGAAGAATCTTGAGAAAGCGTTCTTTATAGCATTATGTGGGTTCCAGTTTGAACCAAATTAACCAAATGGGTCTGCTATCGTTATGAACCAAATAACATTCTTTAAGTGTATGTGCTACAACCAAAATTATGGGTCCTGTACATAGATGGTCTCTGAGGGCCCCTCCCCTCTTTATTCAAGATTCAAACATTTTTCGAGGGCCCCTCTACATGTTAGGGCCCTATATACTCAGTACCCCTTTTTCCCCGGTCTGACGTCACTGCTGAGAACTGTAGCAAGTTGATATTTCAATTACTTGTAACTATACCATTTGGAAAATCTGTTTTTCTAATTAAAAAAAAAAGATCTTTAAACCATACTTTGTTAGTCAAGACACTTTCAGGAAGAGGACCAACACTTGTCTAGGTACTTCCTAAAAACATTTCTTTCACAGTGTTCAGAAGGAGATATGTTACAAACACATGCGTACCACAAGTTCTCATAAAAGTCAAATTGGCCATGCAACCAACACATTAAAGCAATACTATGAGTCGAGGACACGTCTAGCTGAGCTACATGTAAACATTACCACCACAGCTGTTTATTTTGCACTGGGATTTGCAAGGGGTCGCTACACAGGAAAGCTGTTCTCTAAAACTATTAAACTCAAGAAAAATGTTTGGTTGGACACATCAAATATTTACCCATTAGACTTTACCTACCACTATGTTAATATTCAAGAAACACTATGTTTTTTGTTAATATTTGATTGAATATGCCAACTGTTTTGGGAAATAATCTTTATGGTGTACAATAACAACAGATTCATTTAGAATGTGAAATATGTTTGTCAACCATAGAAAGTGCTAATGAAAATCAGTAATCATTGGGATTATTATGGTTTCTATGTTCACTGGAGAGGAAAATGTTTGTTTTGTTTATAATGTATGAAGACATTCTGGGTTTTTTTCATGATGTATGAAGACATTCTGTTTTGGTTTTATTTATGATGTATGAAGACATTCTTTTTTCGTTTTATTTCAAATGTATGAAGACATTTTGTTTTGTTTTTCTTTATGATGTACAGTGAGGGAAAAAAAGTATTTGATCCCCTACTGATTTTGTACGTTTGACAAAGAAAGTCTATAATTTTAATGGTAGGTTTATTTGAACAGTGAGAGACTGTCCAGAAAATCCAGAAAAACGCATGTCAAAAATGTTATAAATTGATATGCATTTTAATGAGTGAAATAAGTATTCGACCCCTCTGCAAAACATGACCCATCCATGACCCATTTTCAATGCCCTGGCTGAGGGAAGGAGGTTCTCACCCATGATGTGACACGCCACACAAACACCCAAGAAGTAATTACAATTTTATAATTGCATTTCCCTAATACAGGTTGTTTTTTTAGGAGCTAGGAGTGATGCAATTTCATGAAACAAAATATATTTACTTCCCTATCAAATCCCCCACCTCCACCGCTGAAACATCTTTTCCATTAATTGAGCTTGTTCATTCCCAGGAAGGCTATGTTCCGAACTTCTTGAATTCCATGTTTTGAGATGATCTAGCCCATCATGGACAACTGGTAAACACCCCGTAATGGCAGGGGTACGACATCTCTATTTCCATAACATTTCAGTCAAAGAGGACAGTCAGGGGATCACAGCGGAGCTGGCAGCGAGAGAGAAGTTAGAGGTTTCTGAAAGGCTCATACATCTTACAGCCGCTCAAGTGACAGAAAAGCTAACAGGCTGAACAAGCCCGCCATACAGCAAGGAGATCTCAGAATTTCTTAACCAAACAGCTCCGGTGATAACAAGACAGCTGAGAGCTATGAGTACAGGGTGCTTGACAAAAGTGAATGTGTAAACATACCATGCTTTCAAGAAAAAAAGGCTATTATGTTAGATGTTTTTCTATTTTCAGAGAAGAAAATTTAAAGGGCGTATACAGTTGAGGTTTGCTTGATTATGACAGGCCAAGTTTGTTTCCTGAATATGCCCTATATCTCTGTGATCCACATAAGGCGGTAACTGTTGGCCACCTGCACAGTTGTACACAATTGTAATACAAACTCAATCAGATGCAATAGTTTTGACAAAAGAGGAAGTGATTCATGTTTTATTATTGCCCTCTGATGTGGCAATTCCACCACTACTTATCCTAGTTTTAAAAGCATTGGAATTAATTTAATGCAAATACTCCACCATTATCACGCCTCATGCTACCACCAGACTCCGCACAATGTGGCACATGTTGTACATTTATTTATTTATTTATTCAGGAGTTCAGCTTTCATAATTTGGTCGAATCACATCAGTTCTCTGGGGGTTATTCAACAGCTCAGTGTAATGACCATCCCAGGTAAACAGCAGCCGAGGCGAGACACATCCACTCAACGAGTGGCGTGCAGTTTGCTTAACGTCTGCACTTTCATGACCAGGACCCACCGCAGACAGGCCGATCAACGTTGATCGTTTAATCTTCATCTGTCAGGCCTTGGGCTCAGTAGGGGAGCACGTGTCTGTGCTGTTTGTGGAATCTTGTTTGAGCAACAGGCCAAGAACTTAATCGTGATTAATATCACTTGTGATATGTTCATGATTCTCCCAGGGTCTGACTTACAGGTCCACCACTGTATTGTTAGGTCATTCTGTAGCGCGCTGTCAGACACTTTTGGCTCAGCTCAAAACAAAAGAAAAAAGAAACCAGCACTGTTCATATCACTGACGGTCTTTCACTGAAGCATACTTATTGGACTGTAAGCCTTCATCAAAGATTTTTGAGCGCACCACTCAAGTAAAATAAAACCAAAATCCTCCATTGTACAATAGTACAATACCTAAATGTTGAGAGACTAAACATGGCCGTGTACCGTGACTACAGCCATCAGGGTTCGTAATGGGTGAAATATGTATGTGGTTGTGGGGAAATAATATGACGACCTCTGACCTGGCTAGCCACAGTAGAAACAGTGTCCAGATGAATAGGGCCCTCCCTCTGTGTAGCGGCATTACACACTGCTCTGCTGTGATGGTAACGACGGGAGTAGAAAGGGACCCTGTGTCCTGTGTGAGTGACACGCGCACATGATTTCCCTGTAGCTAAGTATAGAAACGGCAACAGTCGCAGGCGGGAAATAAGAACTCAAAACCTGCGCTCTGACGCTATCAATTTATTTAAGGAGGTTATTAACTATTATGAACAATGCTGAGGCTTATTTTGTTTCCGTTGGCCATTCAGAAGTCCTCTGTCAACAAAGTGTTATGAGTTTGACAATGCTAATGAAAAGATATGTATACATACATGTATTTTTATATATAGAGAAATATGTATGTATGCATATTTTTATATATACGGTAATATATTCAGGTGAATAACTTTTGACTGGTGCAGTATATATAATTGCATATACATATATAGTATTTGTTTGTTGTTTATTCACAGAAATTGATTAAATCTCAGGGATCTTTTATTGGCACTATTACTTGGCAATACTCCGAGATGTTAATGGGAGCATGATTAGCATCATATATTTTCTATAGCTACGAGGAGGTGTTTCCGTAAAAAGCCATAAGCTTTAAAAAGTTACAACTGCCTTTTAGTAGCTTACTCCAATTTTCCACCTATGTCTGCAGTCTAAAAATGGTTCTACAACTTACTTCTACAAACCTCTATAATACTGGTAGTGCCGTAAAAATGTCCCCTTATCTTTCCTTAGCATATAAATCCTGACTTTCCTAATACAAGACGCACAGCCGATAGTTACCGTCCATAATATAGTTGGGGCCATTGTGAGTGAAAAAAGAGAACGACCACTGCGATTCTAGAGAGGGTGGATACATGTAGAAATAACCAATCGTTGCAGAGTTTGTGAGTACAGTGAACGCTGGGGGTGTCAGTGGTAAAAACCTGTAGAACTGCATAGCAGGAGTCATGAATAAGGTTTTGAGTGTCACTTTCTTTCCTCTGTACCTGAAAACAGGGTTATAAACTGCAAACTGCGAAGGGAACATGACCTGTTCCTGAGCTCACAGCATATGATAATGAAATCCAAGCCTGGATAGCCCTTCACAATGAACCTGCACCAGACGTTATGACGTAACACACACTCCTCCAATGCTGAAATAAATCTGGCAAAGAAAAAAAAAATTATTATAAAAATCACGTTTGGAGATGGAGTGTCAGAGGAACACATTATATGTTAATACATTGTTTTTCACAGGGTTTGAGTGAACGTGTAGTTATCTGGGGATTAATATGTTGTGGTAGTGAAGGGTGATGGTGGTACTGATGTTATGGTCTCTTGTGGGTTCTTGGAAAGTATCTCCGTGGGGGAATGATGTGTTCACTTCCAACTGGCGAACCCACTACTGACTATGACCTCAGAGGTGAGAACATTAGGTTCTACTCAACACTGGGGTGACGCTCCCTCCCTCCTCGACTGCTAAACTATCACATGTGGAGATGTTCATGTTCGGAGATGCCTTCAGCTGTTGAGAGAAGTTTTCCTCTGTTACAGCTAATGGATCGTAACCTAGGTTCCTGGCTGTCATTGTGGATCTCTGCTCATGGTATTATTACACTCATTCTGTCATCATTGTGTATTGTTAAATGTTTGGACATTTGCCAGTTGGCAGCACACGTACCAGGTGGCATGTTGTTTAAATGCGCAGCCTGATACAAACAATCCACAATTGTCACAGTTGAATATAGGACAGATCTGCATTTTGAACACATGCATATTATATGTAATTATTGATTATTTAAATGAAACATTTTGTGAATGAGGCCAAACCAGCTACTTCTATGAGAAGTAAAACCCAGATAATTTTCTTTTAATAGACAAACCATCAGTGTTTGAACCATTTTTTTTTTTACAAATATTTTATTGCAAATGACCCCTAAAACCAAACAGACATATGTTTACACACTCCAGCTTACAAAAGCTGTAAATCTATATTTTAGGACATTTTAAAAATGTAAAAAGGGTATGTTGACATCACAATGATTCCTTACTCTATTCAGTGTGTGTTTTATCATTCAAACAGAAATTCAGCTAACGATAGAGGGATTTTGCGACTGTCTGCCATTGTTAATTTGAGAGTTCATGTATGTTGAGGTGACACGGATAAAGTAGAAAGAGTCCAGGTTTTCATATCGCCAAATGAAACTGGTTCATCTTCTGTAGAACAATACAAATTCAGCATGCTTTTGCATGCACCCAAACACATTTCCAGTGAGTAATTGTTGTGAAACACGACATTCCACTGTTGCTGCAGATGTAATATTTCAAGTTTATTATATTACAATGTAAACTATCTACATACTGCCCTTTTAAATAATACATTCTTTGAAATGTTTTTAAAGTAAATGAAATAGTATTCAGTATTCGTACGCAGGTTTGAAAGGGTATGAGTGAGATGGCTTCAACTTCCTTGGCTTCGTGTTCCAAGGCCAGGAGCCCCCCTGGCCCTCACTCTCAATATAAGACATTACACTGGAGGAGAAGCAGAGCCCCGTGCCTGTGACCACTGCGACTGCGGTGGCGACAGCACCCAGCCGATGACCTGAATGAGGGGACGCAAGGGGACGTCACAGGGGGTGAAAAGGTCAACGGGATTCACTGAGTGTCCTCTGAACTGAAATCTTAGGCATCGGAGACGCTGACACCAGACGCTGCCAGTTTCTGCATATTTCCACGCTACTCTGTATGCATGTAATAGTCATTAACCCTTAGGCTAGGAAAGAACACTCTGCTAAATCCTTACCTGACCACAGCAATGAGCGAGAGAGCGAGACAGAAAAAGGAGAGTGAATTAATGGGTTCGGAGAGGGTGATTTATAGATGCTGTGATTAAATACATTTGTGCTCCCAAAACATCATCCAGACACCTTCCATAGTTTCAGTCGAGTGAACGCATGTGCTTTGAGAGATGCCGCGGCCAGCGTATACTAGCTGGCGGGAATAAATACCAATACCTGTGAGTCTAGCACATGGAAAGACAACGTTTGTCAAAATAAAGTTAACGGCCAATTAAAAGGCTGCGAAGGTGCCTTGTTATTTGAATAGGCAGCGAGTGGTGGGACAGCCCTCACAATGGGACTTTTTCCAGGTATATAATCAATGCTTTGTGTAGTTGAACAGACCAGAGACACACTTAATCAGCTGAGCCACCGTTAAAACATTCCTCCCTGATTAAAATGTGACAGCAGGACAATAAAATCATGACCACCACAGCTATGCAGTTTGCGCTGATTGACCACGCCAATCACCAGAATATTTCTTCTCCTACAGCCCCCCCCCACCCCGCCCTCCCTCCCTCCCACCCAACACCCCTCTCTCCTTATACTTGCTTCCTGCTGAAGCCTGTTTTCCACTTCAGACGGGGCTTTTTCCACAGCCTTTTGTAGGGCAGGGAAGCTTGTGGTGGAGTTGATCTTTGGGGGTCCATAGGAGAGGATTCCTTGATGTGAGTCACCATGGTTCTGGCTGAACTTCTTAATGCTGTTAGGTTATACCTAGTGGCATATACCAGTATGGGAGGGCACCTATCACCTGGAATGTAGAGTACTATAGACTTGATGATGGCGTAATCATTCAGCCAGTCGCAGCTGGCTGAATTAAAACAATTTTGAATATTGTTTTAATTCTAGACATTCAGTTACCTAGCATTATTTAAGTGTTCCCACTGTAATGTTGACTGACAGCTAACATGGGTTCCATAGACTGTTAAAACGTAATGTAAATGTATGACAATAAAGAACCAGCGTCGGTCCAACACTGTAAATACATGGATTTGCTGTTTTCATGATTTGTTTAAGTTAATTGTCAAACCTTGAATACTAAATATTACTTAGAGTGTAGCCAGAAATGTCATCATCAGCACACACATCTCATACTGTGGAGAAGATAAAGACATATAGTTTGAAACACCGACAGTAATTGTCTAGTCCAACAACTCAAGTGTGGAAAGTAGCAATCATCAAATGCTGGCTGGATCCATAGATCCAGAATTAGAGGCAAACTGAAGAGACAGATGGACTTTTACTTTCATTAAGTTCCCTGTTTTCTCTTGGAGTCATTACATTCTGACATTATTTTTGGAGAGGAATTATAATGCAAGTATCTTACTCTCCAGATAAAACAAGCCACTTGGCGTGGATTTCCTCTGCTTTGAACTGGCCGGCCTCCGGCCCTGATTAGAACAGGTTCTGGACAGCTAGACCCTCTGCAGACAGTTCACCATATTAAGTCCTGGTTGGACTCACATTGTAGTTATGACATTGCTTTAGTGAAAACATTCTGTTAGGCTGTGTCAGCCCCCCCACCCACCCCCCATCCCCACACAGTCCATTTGGTGTTTTTTTCTCGGTCCAGACAGGCAACTTGACAAGGATGTGAAGTTTATGTAACACCACATGGTGCAATACTGACCTGAACTAACACAAAGTCATTACTGGAGCAATGCACCTCTTACTGTGCGGCACTAATACATCTTGATATGCATGAGAATAAATATCTGCTTTTCTTACGTGAAAACAATTTCAAAAAACATTCCAAATGTAAAACGTGGAGTCGGACATAAAACACAGATCCCAGGATCACACGTGGATATTCGGTATAATATTATATATTCCCGTACAAACAGGAGATTTCACATACACATATCTCCTGTTAGTATCTGTAACGGTGGTTTTAGGAGCTGGTCAGTTGGGCCAGGCATCAAAAAGCCAGAGGGATCCTCATGAGCACAAAAGAGGGGCCTCTAGTCAGTCAGCCGGGGACTTCAGAGACACCGGGGGGGGTGGGGGGGTGACCCCTGGCACTAAAGATATGCCGCATCAAAGACACGCTCACTAATGATAAACATGATTCACTGATACACTTGAAAGACCCGAGGAATGCTTCTGCTCTCTCCCTCACTCACTTGTTGACTCCCTCTGTGTCTCTCACTCTCTTTCGTCTCACTGCCGGTCTGTCCGCCAGCACCCCACAAACACACTCCCGTCGTCGCTTGTTGTTCTCAACCAGGGAAAGAGATTGTATGTTGTTCTGATGTTGTAAACGGCCCTTTCCTGACCTTCATTGCATTAACAAAAATATGTCTACACGTGGAACAGAAAAATGTAGACGAGACAACTCTCCTGTGCGGTTCTCTTGGTCCCGTTTTGGCAGGCTGAGGTAGATGATGACAGCGCTGTCCAATCATCCCATCCCTGAAGTATCAATTAGGTGAGGAGATTGGATCGGTCTCCCATTACAGTTTATTCCTACGCCATTCACTTTTCCATAACTGATGGTATGAAGGTGTGCCAATCAGCGACTTGCACTTGGACTCCAGAATTTTAGGTAGACGTCGATATCATAAAAATCCCTACCACCTCATTTTGGGTTTTCCATTCCTTCTCATTCTGTGAATTATGTCCCACAATGCACTGCACTAGCATAACTCCTTGACGTTTGTGGTCAGCGGTGAAAGAGAGCACCCATATTTCAGTGCCATTGTGCTTGGTTACCATAAACCTAACAATCTGCAAGTCAGAGAACACACATCTCACATCTAACCCACACCGTGCACACATTAGCCTACCCACTTGGCAGTACCATGTGTGGTTATACAGGAAAAAAAAACATCTTAGAACAACCTGCTAAAGAACACTACAACCTCAACGCAGAGCTCATATTAAAACTCACCGGGAGAGCTGCTGTGGTCGCTACAATTCCAGACAAACCAGACATCCAGAACTGGGGTAAGTGTATGGGCAGACTTGCGCCTCAGCAGATGTGGTTTCCCTCTGCCGGGTAAGCTCAGATCACCGCGGAAGGAGTGAAGAATTGACATGATTGTCAGGGCCTTGTTGATCTTTTTGTTGTGTGTGCTGCGGTGTGAAATATTACTGTGTTACTAAACTGTGCTCTCTGGTGTACAATTGCCTTGACCCATAGAGCATTCCCATCACCACCTGGAATTACCGGGACTGCTGCAACATGAGCACAACACATTCAGGCAGATGAGAGGATAATTATACCAAGCAAAAACAAATACAAAATGATTGACATGAGTATATACAGTGCAAAACCAAATCTATTTAATCCATTTCAGTATAAGAGGCTGTAACGTAACAAAATGTGGAAACCATGAAGGGGTCTGAAAATGTTCTTGAATACACTGTATATATTCAGTATTTACTGTATCTAAACCTAGGTTCCCTCATGATTGTATATATATATACGATATTTACTGTATATAAACCTAGGTTCCCTCATGGTTGTATAAATACACGGTATTTACTGTATATAAACCTAGGTTCCCTCATGGTTGTATATATACAGTATTTACTGTATATAAACCTAGGCTCTCTCATGGTTGTATAAATACACGGTATTTACCGTATATAAACCTAGGTTCCCACATGGTTGTATATATACAGTATTTACTGTATATAAACCTAGGTTCCCTCATGGTTGTATATATACGGTATTTACTGTATATGAACCTAGGTTCCCTCATGGTTGTATATATACATGGTATTTACTGTATATAAACCTTGGTTCCCTCATGGTTGTGTATATATGGTTTTTACTGTATATAAACCTAGGTTCCCTCATGGTTGTGTATATATGGTATTTACTGTATATAAACCTAGGTTCCCTCATGGTTGTATATATATAGTATTTACTGTATATAAACCTAGGTTCCTTCCTGGTTGTATATATATATATATATATATATATATATATATATATATGGTATTTACAGTATATAAACCTAGGTTCCCTCATGGTTATATATAAACGGTATTTACTGTATATAAACCTAGGTTCCCTCATGGTTTAAAGATCTGGGCATTCCCAGCAACTTATCTTTCATAACTTTGGCATTTTCCAAAATGAAACTTGATTTAACAATCTGTTATATTGCTTTCCATGTCAGTGCACTCCCTCTTGTCCTTACCAGGCATCGGTCCATCCTGACGGACCAAGACACACGCCTGTTCGGACACAAGCACACACCGAGCATCGAGTGTCTCACACGTAGACGTTGAGGGTGGTGTGACCGCCCCGCCAGCTCCCTGACACACTCATGTCACCCAGCTGTCCCCCGTTAACTGGGGTGTGTGTCACCGTCTGACGTCTCTAGGCTATTTATACTCCGGGTTTATTTTCAAAGTGTGACATCATCAGCCCCAACACGGTAAAGTCCCGTCATCAGGGTGTCTCACGCTGTGGTGTGACGGAGACAAGAAGTGGGAGCAGGATCAGAGAGGGAGAGGAAGCGCAACAAGAGGTGGGGATTTTACACCCTGACAAGAGGGTAGTCCTCTTTTCCTCCAGTCCTCTCACTCTCCCTGTGGGTTAGGAGGAGAGCCAAGCGTTAGGGGAAGTTTCCACCACATTACAAAGCACATTCAATTCAGGGATAACTGTTTTCTTCTATCCATTAGTGCTTCTCAGATGGTCTAGTAAACTCATGTTCATCAACACAGAAATAGAACTTGATTGTCTTGTGGTACTGGACCTGTATGTGATCAACTTGACCTGCCTGTGATGTTACATTTACTGCAAATGAAAACATTAGACCTCTTTTTGCCGGACCGCGTAAGCGGAGCTGGCCTAGAAGAGCGAATGTCTCTTACTGAGTGAGTCCGTCCGTCCCTGACTGACTGACTGACTACCCCTTGTTAAATAGCGTAGCGGTTAGAGATGCAGGCTACAGAACAACAGGTCCCACATTCGACTCCTCTAACAGTCTAAACACATTATGTTTGTGGTTCAGGACAGACAAAAACTTCGCCGGCTATAACCTTATAGCTACGTAATAGGAAGCCTAAAATAAAACAGTTCTGGTGGACTTTAGGATTTGTTCAGGATTGACAAACACTTCGCTGCCTACACGATTCTCTCGTCTTTTCACTTGACAAAAGTCAGTTATTGTCACCTGTATTGACAGATACTCAATGTCATTCAAGAATGGCTAATTAGCTGTTAAAACGGCCAGTGGTAAAAGAGGATTTATTCAGAATGGACAAAAACTTCGCTGGCTACAACCTTCTGTAGCTAAGGGAAGCCTAAAATGAAACTGTTTACTGTAGTGATGGCCAAACGAGGCTTCATTAGCGTTATTTTAGCAGCAGGATATTATGCTGGCAGCACTCAGATTTTCATTATCACAATAAAAGCCATAATTGAAATGTATAAGGCCATATAGTTAACAATTCAGAATGTAAAAGACAACAGACAAGAACAACATTGGAACGGACATTAAACATAAAATGACAGACTAGATTATTAACTATATCGCCTTATATAGTTCAATTTTGCAAAAGAAAATCTGAGTTAGCGCTGCTAGCATAATATCCTGCTGCTAGAACGGCCATCACTAGTTTACTGTTATATTGCGACTATTTCTGGTGGATTTTCAATTATGTCTTAGGATTTCTTCAGGATAGTCAAAAACTTCGCTGGCTACACGATTCTCTCGTCTTTTCACTTGATGTAAAACTCTATTATCGTCACCTATATTGATGCAGTAGTTATTGTATCAATGTCATTCACGAATGGCTAAAAAGCTGTTAAAACGGCCAGTGGCACAAGCCATACAGTTAATAGACGCTATTTGTGGTGGTGGTAAAATTAATAAATGTTACTCAGTTTAACACGACGGTTAATGGTGTCTAACCAAATATACTGACACCTGGCAAATGGTCAGCTCTATGGCGTAGTGGTTAAAGACACAGCCTTTCACGTGGGTGACCAGGGTTTGAATCTCGAGAGAGCAGCCCCATTCAACACTTTCTATTGCGGGCCAGCTGAACTAGGCTTGCCTGGTTTCTTTTCTTGTTTTAATGACTCTGCAGACAACATAGTGTAATATTTCCCTGTCTTGAATCATTTTCCGGAAAGTGACCAGTAGTGATGTCACATTCCTTCCATTCATGGCATGAATTAGGTGTGTCGGTAAGGCTCACATTCATCCCTGCTTGTTTTTTTTGTCACAGTAGGATGCTGCAAGGTAATGAAACAGGTTCTGTTCACAAGATCTAATTGGCCCAAGTCCATAAACAGCTAAGGTGTTTGAAAGTGGGAGACAGTCAGACAGTCAGAGAGAAAGACAGACATAATGTACTCGCAGACAGAAAAAAAGACAAACAGACAGTACTGATCTGTAAACTTCGGCCAGTGGCATCACATGCCTGCCAGACATGTTGGGAAATAGAACAGTAGTGTTTTAGTCAACCATCAGATGTGCACCCTGTAGAGCATATGCTGTGACATATAGAGATGGCACTAGACTACAAAGCACGCACACATCTAAAAATGTACAACATATATTCTACCACTACACCCACCCACCCACCCACACCCACACCCACTAATGTATGGAATGAACTCACCTTGTCCATGATTTAATTGTTTATATTCTACCACTTCCAGAATGACAAAAACAAGTTTCAAGTTCAACTTATTTCATTCTTGCTATCAACTTACATTACAAACACGTACACAATTACAGTTGATTGGGTACTTTTTATAATTTCTTCATATTCAGTACATGAAGCCAGTGGACTCATAAATCACTGTGGTGTCAGTGAATGGCAGGATAATATTGTTGCTGTTTGGGATTGGGAAGTCTCCCCTTGTTATTCCTCTGGCAGCGCTGTCTGCTTCCCAGCTGATCCCCAGTAATGTAGCCTTGTAGGTCACACACACATACACAAACACACACACACACACACACGGCATACACAATCACACACACACGGCATACACAAACACACACACGCGCATACACAAACACACACGCGCATACACAAACACACGCGCATACACAAACACACGCGCATACACACACGGGGCATTTTAACTCATTGGCGCCTTGGTCTTCCTGTAGGCCCAGCCCTGGACTGGACAGACTCTTCCCGTAGGGGCCTGTGGTTTTAGAAGGGACCAAGCACCCATTCACCACTGTTTGTTTTCACTGTCAT
>JACXGI010000295.1:42480-94959 GCA_016801175.1 Esox masquinongy
ACGACATTAAAACGGGCATGTGGCCAGGTTCACACACAGAAATGTAGGTACATTCACACTGACATGCAAGTGAACAAGCACACACACACACACACACACACACACACACACACACACACACACACACACACACACACACACACACACACACACACTACATGCACAACTAAGGTGACCAGGCGTCCCAGTTTTCCAGGGACATCAACCGTTTCATGGTGGCCTGTAGGGTTGGAAGACATATAGAGGCAGAATAGATAACATAAAACAACAATACACAAAGTTGACCAAGCATTTTATACAACGTATGGCTAGCATGCAAATTATACAGTTGTGCTCATAAGTGCGCATACCCTGGGAGAAATTGTGAAATTTTGGCCTTGATTTTGAAAATATGACTGATCATATTGATTGGCTCATCTAAAAAAAATCTTCATCCACCAGGTGAGTTGACATACGGTTATTTTAATTAGATACTAAAATTAATTAAACGAAATGTATCTGATGTAGCATACATAGGAAACGTGAGAATAGCCAGCTACTAGTCTAAACTCGCCCTGGTAATGTTTTCCGATTACAGTAGTACTAGCTGGCCTAGTAAACAAAGCAAACAGCATGTACAGACGGCAACTCGCCTCTTGACTTTATCTACAGAAAGTTAGCTAGTTAACCAAATTGGCCAATCGTTTTTGCCTGGTAATTAGTTATAGCCAATTACTAACAACAGCATGAGGTTATTCTAGGCAGCTAACATTGTCCTTGCTAGCAAGCTGGCGTTATTAGACGATGGTAGTAGTAGTAGCAAAACTTGCGAACAATGTCTGCTGGATAGATAGAGTCAGTAACTATAGCCATGTCTGCTCTGTCTGTATAGCTAGCCACATTAACACCAGTAGGGCAATTACTAACAACAGTGTTAGGTTAGCTATGTAGCTAGCGTTTTAGCTAACTTCACTTACTAATTTAACAGAAGAATCGCCACATCAGCGTCGACGTTTAATGCATTTTGCTTCATGAATAGGAGCAGTACACGGTATACCGAGGTTTTTCAGATGCGGTCCTGGGACCATCCGATATGTAGGATTCATCCACGATGCAGATTACTAGAATAGCGATGTGTTAATGCAAAAAACGTACGTACTTCAGCTTTAAATATATATCAGCTTAGAGGATGTAGAGTATACATTTCTGGTTAAGAATTGATAGCACTATCTGAAAGGACAATAGAAGATTTTTAATGTAGTTTTGAACCCATTTATTTTTCTATTTTTTTAAATTTTTTTCCAAATGTTTCTCCATCTAATAATGTTTCCTATCAGTTAGTTTAAGTTACCCTGACTTAAAAGCAATATTCTCCAAATATCTATGCTTCTTGAAACATTTTTGGTCAAGAAAAGCATTTTGGGATTTTATGTTTGGGAAGTACAATCCATCTTCTTTATAACGTAATACTGTCTCCCAGAAATGACAAACTTTTGATTTGATTAAGATGCGGTTGCAAACAGGACATGAAGACAGGAGATATTTTGTCTATTTTCTAACATTGGCATCTCACTAACATTTTTCCAGTCGTTAACCTGAATGTTATTTTTTTGCGAAACCATTTCAAACCCTCAAGTAAGAATTTTTTGGGTAACAGGAAATGAGGTGGTGGGTCGAAGATAGACACCGATCATTATACATATCCTGTCAAATGTGAGGTAACAGGTGGAAGAATATTTGAGTTTTGATTAGCAGGTGGAAACTGCATATCCTCTGTAGAGTTTTGATTAGCAGGTGGAAACTGCATATCCTCTGTAATGTGCCCTGTTGTTAGACACAAACCGATGTTCTCACGCCTTCCAAAGGACTGGATGAATGAACGAAGTGTGGAGAAATGGATAGGAACAAACCATAAACTGTAGGAATGGGAAATGTGGGTGGAGGTAGATTGAGTTTAAATGAGGGTGGAGATAGATTGAGGGTACATTAGGTGGAGGTAGATTTAGGGTACCTGAGGATGGAGGAAGATTGAATGTGATTGATTGACAACTTTTTATAATTAACAATTATCACGGTATTATGGTTACATTTAGGATTGGTCAGGGTTAGGATTGAAAGTGAAATGTCCTCTCAGCATGCATGCAGTAACCAATCACATACTGCCAGAGGTGTAAAAACTGCAAAGTACCAGGCGTTGATCACCAATTTAGATAACTGAATTAAGAGTTAAATGACCATGTAAAGGGAGTTCATATAACTAACCAGTGACCTCTATAACAAAAAAACACCTTACTTGCATTGTTTTTTAGTATGATTTTAATGTTGTATTTAATTTAATGCTACTAAACACAATAGGTAATGAGTCAGGGACTACCTCCTAGGTGGGCAACTAGTGATGCAGGATCTGTAGTGAACTGTGTCTCCAGAACGCATGAGGCCAGGGAATTATACACAAATGCTTACTGTTAACTATGACTAATGGAAAAATGATTAGTCTCTGGTACGATTTGAGTTGGTTTTAATTTTCATACCTGGCATAGCAGTTCTGAAGGGAGGAGTATTTTTCACCATGACACTGTGCACACACACACACACACACACACACACACACAGAGGATCTGCTCCAGCCACCACACCACAGGCGTCCTGGACTGTCTGCCCACCACCGCTGATGATGTCATGCGGAAGGTTCCAGCTCGGTAGGCACCAAACTGCAGCATGAGTGATGCGACAGGCAGGTGCTCCAAATCATCGTCCATACACTCCCACACCCATACCAAAACACAAACACACAAAACGCAAACACTCAGCCACACGCATGCAAGTACGTGCGCACACACACACACACACACACACCATGCAAACATGCATTAAAAAACACATCAACACACACTGCCACCATTCTCCCATGAAAACAGTATTGGCAACTTCTGTTTTTACAAAAGTGTTTTTCTCCTAAACATGAATATAATATCCCACAATTAAAAAGCCACATAATTGTAATAATCACAGACTAAGGAATAAATCAAGAGCTCTAAAAAAATATAAACTAAAAGACTTCATTCATTTATGAGCAATGGTCTAGTACATGCAGTTAATTCACAGCATTTGACATGGTTTGGTGTCATTGGTGACATTCTTGGAAAATCTTCAGAAGCTGCTAGAACTCTAGAAAGCACATGCAGACTACCATCCATAGGAACCTTTTGGGAACTTTGGTGCATCATTCAGGGAATGTTCCCACAACCAATAACAATGTTCCCAGTATGTTCTGGGAACTAACTTCTCTTAGCTACTGTAAGATCTAGCTTCGTTTGTTGCAATGTCGTTAATTTTGTTACAACATAGCTAGCACATTTAAATATGCCTAGCTTTGATACAATTTAGAAGCATCAACAATCTGTTTTCTTTCAGTTGCTGTCGTTTTTAAAGGAGATTGTAACAACATCTTTATCAGTGCATACTATATTTACTGTCATATTCACTTCCATATAACATTTTAAAGGTTTTGTCCAATCAGATTACATCGCCTTACATCTGTGGTCTTTGGTTAGACTAAGCACTCAAACAAGACCTATTCCTTGACCTGACTCACATTTTCCCTGCCACATGCACTCTCATACACAGAACCAAATGATTCCCTTACACTGTCTGTCTTCGTTTTACCTCAGAGGAGGCCTGGCTATCTAATATACCGCCTCAGCACCTTCAAATAATCCTACCCACACCAGACTACTGAGCATGCTTCTATAGAGATGAAAATTGCTCACACATTTCCATCTTATTAAGTAAGACAATACGTTAATTGCAGTGGCACCCAAATGCAGCTTTTCCTCTGTTGCCCGAAGTATTAAAACCCAGAGGGTCTACAACAGAACCTTAGGGGAACAGTTCACAGCTACTCTGAGTGTCATATACCTTGTCATCAACTTTGGGTCCAGATTAGAGATGTTTTGCATTACACGGTCTAATTATTTCCCATTGATTGTGATTGTCACTGATAGGGTTTAAAATAGTCAAACGGACTAAAATTGATTGGGTCTAAGATAAAAGTCTCATTGTGAGAAGATTTTGCATTGCATTTGAAATCCATTCAAGGAACTCTTCTTATCATACACAGCAACTTTCATTAATCTATAATCAGTCTATAGTAAGGATCATTGTCAACCTCGCCTGGTCCTGTGTTTATAACTCAGCTGCCTTGTAACACAATAAATCACTGCAGTACCATTCTGGAAGCACACTGTAAATGACCTAAGACTTGGGCTGCACATTTAGTCAGAACTGACCAAAACAAAGACTCAAAAGCGTTTCGCCTGGCTAAAGTGGCCTTCCTCCCTCTCATTGTCCCAGAGAGGTGGGAACAGGACTGACAGTGGCTACGTTATTTCTGAAAGCAGATTCTTGGGAGATTTATTTCCCAAAAAAATCATACAGCTTATTTCTATATTGGCGACAGTGCCAGACACAGTTTGATTAAAAGGTCCCGCTAGGCCCGTAATTTACTGAGAGGTATTGAGTTTCACCTAAAATTAGCCATCAGCCTCAATTTATTACCACAATTGAGAGTCTAGAAAAATGCATGTAACAGTTTCCCAACCAACGCAACCTAAACTTGGCCCGGCCATATAATGTTGCATTTTAATTTGCCTGGAATCACTGGTGAGGCCAAACCATTATAAGTTACACCTTTTTTTCTGACCAGACTGGTGCATTGTAGAATATTAAGGGAGTACAAAAGTGTTAGAAA
Organism: Esox masquinongy; assembly: GCA_016801175.1. Classification (NCBI taxonomy): domain Eukaryota; kingdom Metazoa; phylum Chordata; class Actinopteri; order Esociformes; family Esocidae; genus Esox; species Esox masquinongy. The sequence continues at coordinate 47,210 of JACXGI010000295.1, forward strand.
AACACTAAAATCCAAACTAATTTTATTGAGGTAAGAAAACTGCTTTTCCCCATCGGCCAGTTGACTTTTTAAACCTATCCGCGGTTACAAAGCTGCAGACAGCACACACTGGTACTCAGACGCCTTCTTCGTGTAGTCTCACCCTGTGGAACATGGATAAAAAAAACAGACCCAGACTGAACAGGTACTTCTGGAATCCCTCAGAGTCTGGCTGAGAAAATACCATGTGGAGGAATTATATTATTGAGTATTATGGACTCAAGCTTTTGTGTTAATTACACAAATGTATATGTCCTTAAAAGCAAGGGATATTGAAAAAAACTGGTGCAATTCACATGCTCATACTCAATAAAAGGCAAGTTATGAGAATTATTGAACAAAAGCTAAATAAACCCATCCTTGAGTATTCATTCATGTAGTGTCAAATAGTTCAAAGTCTCAGTCGTAATTGGTGAGTGAAGAGGTATGCATTTTGGAGTAAGTAATAGTTCATCTGAAGTAATGAGGTACCTGTAACTTATTTTGGCAGGATTTGTTGATTGTATAAGACTCTCACATCACCCCACTCCCCTCCTATCTACTGTGAAATCAGCCCCAGGCACTTCGCTCTCTCCGGCCTATTCTTAGCTAAAGCTGCGGCTGCTCCGGTAATATTTTCAAAGATTATTATAGTATTTTGTAACCGTTTTTTTCCCCCTCCGGCAGCCTTCCATACTTTTTTGTCTTTTTTCCCCCTCTCCCATTCCCCCATCTACCTTTCTCTCGACGGCGATCTTCGGTTGTAAAATAATAGAGCATCAGCCAGCAATAATTTGCAGTCCAAACAGAGCCGACGCTGCCTGACGTTTATTGAAACCTCATCCCCTGCTCGCCGGCCTTTCTTTCTCCCTCTCCGTCGCTCTGTGTTTGTGCAGACAGGCCCTGAGCCCCGGCCAGAGCTTTTAATAATGAGGACCGCGGCCGGCCGCGACTAGGGCCCGGGTGCTTGTATTGGCCTATACAGAGCGCTGGCTAGCAGGCAGGCTGCAGGCAGACATGCAAGCAGGCTGACAGAAGCAGACAGACCAGCAGGCAGGCAAGCGGGCAGGGGAAGCAGGCAGGCAGTCAGACTACCCGGCAAGTATCTGCAGGCAAGCATCATATACGCTGGGCCAGGATGTTCAGCTGTTTTGAACGGCAGCTAGCAGGTGGCAGACAGAGCAGCGTGCGAGCAGTTAAAGACGCAGACAGACCAAGTAGACAGGTAGACTCTTGGGCATGGATACCAGGACAGAGATCAACAAAAGCAGGAAAAGATTCAAGGAAAGACAGACGAAAAGGAAGGCCGGTCAGGCTAGGAAGTAGACGGACAGGTAGACAAGTGGTCAGACAGAGATACAGGTGGGGAGTAAATCTAACACTCAGCCATGTTCACACTCCATCTGTTTCCTCAGATAACCCGTGGTCTCGTTCACGGTCAGTGGGAAGACTGTGCAAACTAATTAGAGAATGGACTGTGGCCTGGATTTTTCATGAGGTGAATCAGAAAGGAATAATACTAGGCAACATTTTCCATCATCATCCCCATCGCCATAACCATAGCCGCAATCATCCAAAAACATTCAAATGTTGACAGTAAAACTAGCAATTAAATACGCAGTACTTACGTTTCAATCACGATTAGGGAGGACAAATTACAGCAGTTCTGCGTGAAATACTGGAAGTGTAGAATAATATTTGTCACGCCACTTCACTAGAAGACTGAGAAATAAATCCATACGTTTGAGTAGAGACAAGTATAGAGGTGGGCTTGTGTTTCCTAAAACAGGACTACACTGGCCAAAAACAATTTAGAGGAGCACAGCTCAGTGTTTTCATTGCGTTTCTTCTGCTGAGTTGGGCACAGGAGCATTCTGCGTTCCTCAGCATGGTCAGGGAGACCCATTATGTGGCACACACGCCTCAGTCTGGGCCACTGGTCTATGCTGACTGGACCGTACACCCACACACTGAGCCACACACGCACATACACATGGAGATGTGCCTCCCAAGTATGTAGGAGTGAGTTTCATATTGGGGGGACACACAAAATGTTTGCAGTGTTCTTATTATTGTGGGGGGGAGCAATTTATTTGATTTCTAATATTTTGGGGTGGGGAGGGGGTCCCCTGCGCTGTGTGTTGCCGCCATCTTTGTGAAGCCATTAAGAACTCACCATGATGTTTTTCTCTGACCCACTGACCCTACCTCCACCTTGCCCCTAATCTCAGATCATCAGTGAGGGGGGAAATTGAGCAGGACACTTCATTAATGGTCATAGATTAAAAGCTTGGGTGAATGCAGAAGCAGTGTGATTGCAAATCCCCATGAAATCACAGTTATGGCCGCTTTAAGTAAAACAATTGCACGGGAACGTTTGTAACCCCCTAGGGCAGGACGGGGGCACACTTCTCCTGTCACAAAATACAGGCCCGGTAATCCACGTCCCTAGGATGACAGGCTGAGAGAGGGAGGGAGGGAGGGAGAGAGGGGGGGTGAAGAAGGGAAGAGATGGAGAGGGTTCTAAGGAGAAAAAGGAGATAGAGAAGGGTGGAGCGACATAGAGAGAGAGGGAGAATGGGCAAATAAAGATTAGGGATGAGCGAGAGAAAGGGCAAATAAAGGTGAGGGATGAGAGAGAAAGAGAATGGGCAAATGAGAGAGAGAGAGAGAGAGAGAGAGAGAGAGAGGGCAAATAAAGATGAGGGATAAGAGAAAGAGAGAGAGAAAGAGAGATGGATGAGCATAATTATCCTTATATTTTCCTCCTTGGTACTGACCCTTCGTCAAAGCAACAGGAATAGGAAAAAATATTATATATATATATATATATATATAATGTGTCGACTGATGGGGGGAGATAATTAAAAAGGCCTGTGGTCCCAGACCCAGTGATTGTACTGTAATTAACCCATTATGGGGACTTTTTCCCTGTAATGATTACAATAAGTGTAAGGGTGAGGGCTTGGCTGAGACGAGTTTACATGCACACTCCATTAAGGCCACTCAGACACGTCAAGGTGTTCATTAATCATGGTGCGTTTTCAACTTCCAACAGTTCCACAGTCCAGTGTTCCTAAGGTTGGCTTGTTAGCTGAGGAGGAATTGTGCAGCTTTTTTATTTGAATCACAATGCAAACGTGAACAAATTGTGGGAATATCGGTGTGTTACAGAGAAAGAAGCATGGTTGTTTTGTGTGGTGCCTATGTGTGTGTGTGTGTGTGTGTGTGTGTTAATGAGAATAATTACTAAATTAGCTAGAGTAGTACAATGAATTGTTTCACATGCATGCGTGCCTATGTGGTGATCACGCAAAATACTTTGTCAATGAAAGAGAACACCACAGAAGAAATAACGAATGGGCTTGGGGTGCAAAGATCCACCAACAAAATGCATCATTATAGCAGCTGTTACTTCCCTGAACCTCAGGAAAGACAGAGCAGCACATGTTCCCCTGCATCCTTTTTCCATATGCGTTTATCCTGAACGCTACATGAAATGAAGCAGCATGGTCCAGTCTGTACTGGTCCTTCCTCTGTGGTGGTATACAGTTCATGCTGGTCTCTAGCTGGCCATTAAACTTTCTTTAAACTCCTCATATCATGACATTGTAAGTGTGCTATCTCCCGGGGAAGAATATGGAGCACGAGCAATTGTGCAAAGACTCAGCCTACGCTGCCGAACGCGCCCCTTTTAGATGAATGCCCACAAACTCCAATTGAGTTAACACCGAGTCAACAAACAAACATCTTAATCACCTTAGTGGTACCGTTTAACACCAATTTAGGCAATCAGAGTTTGTCGGCCCTGACTTTCCTTGATAACCCCCAAGTTAAATCTGAGTAGGTTGAACTCTCTTCGTAGTACAGCCCTGAGATCTAGCATGAATACATAGGTTGTTTTTTGTGTATCAATGCGTGTGGAATAATTGTGTCAAAACGATGTCTGTTTATTTTGACCTGACCAATTGGATGCCAGTTATAGTCCACCTAATTTGCAAAGTCAAACATTGTGGAGTTGCAGAAATAATATTTTTGGAAAATAGTAATGACGGAGGAGGAGACAAGATTAATGTCTTTGGGTAAAATAATTGATTCTGTTGTATGGGAGTTTTCTATGTTGTCTTTGGGTAAAATAATTGATTCTGTTGTATGGGAGTTTTCTATGTTGGCATTTGTATGTCTGGTGTAGCAGAAAATCAAACAAATTGTCAGATCTTTGCTTTTATCTCCTGGGAAAAACAAGCCTATTGTGATGTCATCAGTCCATCAGTACTGCTCCACCAAGGCTCATGGAACTTGAATGCATCACAATGTGATTTTAAGTTAATTTACATTACTGCGCCACTGGTTGCTATGGAATCTATAGGCTTCACAGTGGATTTCTGCTTATAAAAACTTGTCACCTGAATGTTATCCTCATTTTGCTTACCTAAGTCGTTTTTCTCTATTAATTTAGTTTGATTAAAAAAACTCTAGATCAAGACAAGAGAGTCAGAATGGACTTATGTGCACCGATGGGTCAAGCTCAGAGCCCAACTGCCTCCAAAGGTCAACCTGAGCATATTAAGGAAGGTGTTAGGGCAAAGATGATGAAGAAGACCCATCCAATTTTGGCTGCCTTCCAGCTTGTTCTCATGCTCACCTGTTGTGGGGTCAGCTGTGGAATAAAAGGAAAAGATAGCTCGAACTCAGGAAATCTATTTGGGAATCACAGCGAGTGAACTCACCTATTTCCACTGGTAGGTCCATATCTTCAGCTAGACGGAACAGAAAAAAACAACCAGACTGGACCGTGCAAGCCCAGACAGCGGAACATGAAAAAAACATCAACAAAAAAACAACCAGATCTCGAATATCAGTTCCGCCTGGCGGAAAGAAAACTCCAGTCAAGGAGATCAGCATTGTACCTGAGTCGTCTGCTAACAGGTCTTTCTCCCAGCCTCGTATGTGCTGCTGCAGAATGCCTGTCCAGATTTACACAGACACAACTTCAACCTCACTCTGCTCACAACCTTGCAGCTGCTCACTGTCTTTAATGTGGAAAAGCAGAAAGACAACCAGATGTTCAATATCAGTTCCTCCTGGCAAAACCAAAATTCCTGTTTAGGAGATCAGCATTGTCAATGAGTCTTCTAAATTTAAATCAAGATCTCCAACATCCATTCCTTTTGGCAGAACCAAAACTCCAGTTGTGGAGATCAGCATTGTCCCAGAGTCGTCTCTAAACAGGTCTGTCTCCCAATGTCCGAGCTCCATGTCCTGCTGCTCACTGCCTTCCCCGCTTCACTCCGGAGGTCCCCAGATTAGCGAAGATGCAAGTTAAGTGCATCTCACATTGATGCCTCGCAGCTGCCCATCACTGTTGGCAAAACCAAAACTCCTGTTGAGGAGATTAGCATAGTCCATGAGTCTTCTAAATTTAAATCAAGATCTCCAACATCAGTTCCTCCAGGCAGAACCAAAATTCCAGTCAAGGATATCAGGATTCTCCATGAGTTGTTTGACAATAAATCCAGATCTCCAACATCTGTTCTGCCTGGCAGAACCAAAACTCCAGTTGAGGAGATCAGCATTCTACTTGAGTCGCTTATTAAGAGGTCTTTCTCCCAATGTCCAAACTCAGTGTTCCGCTGCTCACTGCGTTCCCTGCTTCACTCTAGATGTTCCCAGGTTAGCCACGATGCAACTTCAACCTCATCCAGCTCACGACCTCACAGCTGCCAATCCCAGTTTTCACTGTGTTCAGTGCGGAAAAGCAGATGTTCCCGAGAACTGTCCAGGGGACTGGCAGTTGTTGCCAGGTGTGCCCACCCACAATCCAGAAGATCCATCTGATTAACCAATCATCCATCCTGCAGCCATCCATTTAACTTATCAGCAGTCCAGTTAGTTAACCCTAAGAAATGGACAAAAAAATCTGTTCTATTATATTTAATATTTCTCAGTTCTTCTCTTCTGATTAGCTTAGCAAAATATTTTGAATGTCTAAAGTATTTTATACACTGCGTGCACAATTATTAGGCAAATCGTATTCCTCCAGATTTATTTTATTGTTGAACAAACACAATGCTCTCTCTCAATCCAAAATATCATTGAACCTCAAACCTGAATGTTTAACAAAGGAAAAATGAGTTTTTATCTTTCTCAGGGGAATACACAATTATTAGGCAACAATTAGTGTGCAGAATTATTAGGCAATTAATTACAAAAGTAATTTCTCCAACTCACTTGTTTATTCTCAATTTTTTGAGCAAGGGCAACAAATAAGTAACACAAAATGAAAATTAAATAACATTTCTGGCCTTTCAAAAATATTCAGTGATCAATATAGCCACCCTTCTTTTCAAGTAACTGCCATGAGCCTTCCATCCATGGAGTCTGTCAGTTTCTTGATCTGTTCATAATCACCTTTCGCTGAAGCAGCAACCACAGCCTCCTAAATGCTGTTCAAAGAGGTGTATTGTCTTCCCTGACTGTAAATCTCATGTTTGACAAGGGTCCACAAGTTCTCAATAGGATCTAAGTCAGGTAAGGAAGGGAGCCAGGTCATTATTTGGGCATCTTTGAAGCCCTTGCTTGCTAGCCAAGCAGTGGAGTACTTGGATGCATGTGATGGAGCATTGTCCTACAATAAAGAACATGGCCTTCTTGAATGCTGAGGACTTCTTCCTGTACCACTGCTTGAAGAAAGTATCTTACAGAAACTGGCAGTAGGTATGGGAGTTGAGATGGACCTTTTTTGGACCTTTTCAACCCGAAAAGGTCCAGCTACCTCATCCTTAATGATAGCAGCCCATACCTCTACCCTTCCTCCACCTTGCTGGCGCCTGACTCAAAGTGATACCCTGTGTCCATTAATGATGGCCACAGGCCCATCCATCTGGTCCATCAAGAGTCACTCTCATTTCATCTGTCCATAAAACCTTTGAAAAATCTGTCTTCAGGTATTTCTTTGCCCAATCTGTACGCTTCAACGTGTGAATCTTATTCAGTGGTGGTCTTCTTTCTGCCTTCTTGACCTTGGCCATGTCACTGAACACTTGACACCTTGTACTTCTGGACACTCCGGGTAGGTTGCAGTTCTGGAATATGGTGGCACTGGAGGATAATGGGTTCCTGGTAGCGTCACGTTTAATTCTTCTCAAGTCTTTTGCAGTTCATTTGCGTCTTTTCTTCTCCATAAATCTTTTGCACCCTAGTTGACTATTCGCAACAAAACATTTGAGTGTCCGGTGGTCACGCCTCAATAGTTTAGCTATTTCAAGAGTGTTGCATCCGTCTGAAAGGTATTTTACAATTTATGACTTTTCAGTGTCAGTTAAATCTCTTTTTTGGCCCATTTTACCTGAGGACATGAAGCTGCCTAATAATTATGCACACTTTGATATAAGGTGTGGCACTGTTGCCACACCTTCCCTCATTACACAAATACCTATCACCTGAAAATGATTCGATCCAATGAGCATTAAAGTTTATATGGTTTGGAGTTGGAAAATTTGCATAGAAATAATAATACGATTAGAATACTCACTTGCCTAATAATTGTGCACGCAGTGAATGAAGCACATTGTTTGACCTGATGGCTGTGACCAACATGACATACGTAAAATATTAAATATGCTTTTTTTTAAATCAAAGTATAATTTTCCTTAATCTGTATGCTTTGTTTATGAGATTTAAAAACATTGGAAGATTATTTCCAGAAAAAGATATTGGCTCCCATGGCAAATATGAGCAAAAAAATTTACTTGTTGTTTATCCTTTTGGTCTTTCATTAAAAAAATTCACAACAATGTAACCTTTCAATTTAAGTAAATTGATTTTAAAAAGTGAAAGAAATCCTTTTCTCCAAAACCTGTGTGCCAAACGTATTGGTATACATAGAAGTTCTTACAAATAAAATCTAACTGAAGTGTATTCCCATTCATATTTTATGTTCTAAGTTCACCTTGGAGATTAGGAACACTTAAGTGGTAAACCATGACTCCATCAAGTACCAGCAGATATTAAATCAAAACCTGACAGCCTCTGCCAGGAAGCTTAAACTGGGCTCATTACTATTTAGTGTATTAAAGTACAACAAAAGTGGTTCCAAAATAATATACTGTAAAAGTATACTACTTTTTTTTTCTTTCAGTTGTCTGCGGAGTGTAACTGTTGAAATTAGGATGAGGACAAAAGACAAGCGTTAAGAGCTAATTTGTATGTGCAAGGATCCAAGACTTTCCAGAAATGTCCAGAGCTGACTTGTTACGACTGGTTAAAATCTTTTTATATCATGACTTCTCAGTACCGGCCATTTACTTATTATTGTTACAATGACTTTTACTTGTACAGACACTCTCTGAAACAAGCCTTTTCATGCAGTGTAGCATGTTCTGTATGTTTGCTTTAACTCTGCAGTAATCTGTCTTGCTGGTCACTAGGGCTTGGTTATCTATGGTGATGGCTTCAGGAAACATTCATCTATTGAATTAGCTCACTCAGTAGTCAATTTATCAGCCAAATGTGCTATCATAAACACTTATATTTTTTATATTGTGAATTTCAACATAACACTGCGTGAACACTAAAATGTGTGTTAAATCCTACTAAGGTAAGAAATCCCACTATTTCCTGAAGAACAATGGAACTGAATTCCAGGAAATCTTTCCCATATGTGTACAGTATACAGCAGGCAGTACCCTCTTGGCCCTGGGATGTCCCCATTTTGCAATGTCCGATTTCCAAACAGGTATAGGCCTTCACCTGACTGTCCAGAATATATAAGTTTGGTGGTGTATTTAACTTTAAAATGATCAAAACATAGTAAAATGACATAGAAATTTCTGAATGGAATGTGGATATGCCGAACAGTCGCCTTCTTTCAATACTCTTGTCAAACTCTTTGATACTGGGATGGTTTTAACAGTATAAAATGGTTGGCTTATCTGTCACTAATGCTGAGACAATGTGTACAGTGCCTTTGGAAAATATTCAGACCCTTTTACTTCACATTTTGCCATCAATCTACAAATGGTACCCCATAATGACAAAGCTAAATCCAATTTTTAGAAACGTGTGCCAATTTATTGAAAGTATAAAACTGAAATTTACCTCATTTACATACTTATTCAGTATTCAGCACTTACAATGTATTCAGTACTTTTTAAAATAACCTTTGGCAGAGATAACAGCTTTGAGTTTCTATGTCTGTACCAGTTTTGCACAACTGGATTTGGGCAGTTTCTCCCATTCTTCCTTATAGATCCTCTCATGCCCTGTCAGATTGGATAGGGAGCTTCAATGAATTGCAATCTTCAAATCTCCCCACAGATGTTCAATGTGGTTCAAGTTCGGACTTAGACTGTGCCACTCAAGGACATTCACAGACCTGGCTGTGTGCTTTAGGTCGCTGTCGGGCTGAAATATGAACATTCAACCTAGTCTGAGGTACTGTGCACTCAGGATTAGATTTCTTTCACAGACTTGTCTGTATTCTGCTCCATTTAATCTTTCTTTCGTCCTGCCCAGTCTCCCAGTCCCTGTCACTAAGCAGGATACCCACAGCATGATGCTCCCACCACCATGCTTCACTGTAGGGATGTTATTAGCCAGGTGATTAGCAGTACCTCATTTTTGCCAGAGGTAACTCTTGGCGTTCAGGCCTAATTGTTAGATTTTAGTCTTATCAGATCTATGAATTCCTCATGCTCTCAGACTCCTTCAAGCAGCATGTTATATAACTTTTACTCAGGAGTAGCTTCCGCTGAGCCACTCTACTATGAAGGCCAGACTGATGGAGTTCTGAAGAGATGGTTGAACTTCTCGTTGGTTCTCGGGCAAAGAAACTCTGAAGCTCTGTTAAAGAGCCCATTGGGTTCTAAGTGATCTCCCTTACCAAAGCCCTTGTTGCCCGGTTACTTAGTTTAGCTCTGGCTCTGAAGACTTATGTTCTTACACTGAAATATTTCAGTTTTTGACTTTCAGTTAATTGGCACACATTTCTAGAACATCTGAAAGATATGTTATTTTTCAATATGGATTTATTTTCTTTCCCATTTGCGGTTTTGTTCCCAGGCCAACCAATTGTTCTTTGTAGGGCCGATTCTAGGCATAAGCAAAGTAAGTGGTAGCTTAGGGCCCCCAACCGCGAGGGGTGAGGGGGCCCCATTTGAATTTTGCTTAGGGACCCCAAAAGTCTAGAGCTGGCCCTGGTTCTTTGATTAAATAGTTACAACTATGGGAGAGGAAATGTAAGGAGGGATATGATCCAAGGGAGTTGAAAACTAAAATATTTAAACACCTAGTCTTGCTCAGTATGCCATGGGCAATCCAATAAATAAAATAGATGTTAAATAATAAATGGAGAAAGTTATTGAAGTGACTGAGGTGATAGGCAGAACGTGAGGAAACAGAGGAGATTGAGACTCTTGGGAACATTTGAGGTCACAGACAATGTGTAGAGCTGGTGTTGTTGTTGGTGAGCGTCAGGAGAAATGTCCCTTTTAGGGAGGTTACGTTTCTGAAGTGGATCCACTGAGAGTAGAGTGAAACAGACTAGATACTGCACACTTTATCACTCCCCATAGCAGAGCCTATATTGCAGTGCTCTGCAAATTTAAAGCAGAGTGATGTCCTAAAAGAGCAGCAAATGTGTGATCTAAGCCAAATGCAAAATGTTAAGGATTCAAGAGCTTTACAGATTTTGACTTGCGAGTGTCGAAATGCTGTCATAGTCTCAATTTGTCAGTCTTGGCAAGTTAATGATATTCAGCATTGAGTAAATGTCAGGTTGTGAACAAGGCATAGAAGTACAGACTGCGTAAAATCTTTCTTGTGTCTGAAACACAAAGAAATGCTTGTTCACGTTTAAATGTAATGCATTTTATTCCAATCCTATGCAATGTCTTGGCACCTAGTGTTACAAAGCTGCTGCTGCACAGCCCACTTCCTTAACGAAGGACTCCATACATCAGAGTTTACCTTCAAAAGTATTGCCCTTTAATTTATTATTAGTACTATGCTGATACACACGATTGTCTTACAATGATCCTGAATTGGATCATTTAGCATTTTGATCTGGGGTTTTAGGAAATTAAGGTAATGTATTTAAAACAAATATTAAAAAGTATTTGAAAATACTTTTACTAAATTGACTTTCAATTCAATGGTCTAAAAAATATTTTATAAAATAATAGATTCTAATCCCATTACTCTTTGCACTACTATTCAAAAAGGGGCTCGTTTCTGCATTTGGTATGACTAGAAGGGAATGGTTGCACAATCCTAATAAATGTATGCTCTTTAAAAACAACATAATCGCTTAAATGTAATACTAATACATTAGATATGTAAAAAAAAGAGCTAAAAGCTAGTTTACAATATTGTTTTGAATGAAGGCTGGTGTCCCAGTAAGCATTCAACTAATGCATCGTTGATGAGCATGGATAAGGATTTGGTCTAGTGCATTCAAAACAATTTCTAAAGAAGGCAAGTAATTTGTAAAGCTAAATACTTTGTCATCCTTTTCATGTCACCAGATTATGTATAAAATTAGATAGTTAGCATGTTAGCATCGTTAGCTATTTTTGCTTGACTTTTCTAGCAAATGAACACATTACCACTGTAATATATTTAATCACATGATTATGAAAAAAAAATTCTATCAAATATTTGCCTACTTTTAGCAATATGATCTTCTTTCAAAGTCCCTGTATTGTAATTTAGACTAAACATGAATTAGACCCTGTTCAAAGTCATTAGCCTCAACAAAATGGCTAAAACGTAAGTAGAATGCTCATAACTGTAGCAATGACACGGCTGAGCATTGGAGGTACAACCTATGAATCTAAATGGAACCAGTTTTAGCGTTCCAGGGAGAATACTCTTACTAAAGGATGCGGACCCAAAAAAACTGTTCTCTTACTGTACATGGACTTAATTAAGGTTAAGATATTTTCTGGTTGGAAGTGCTGTATGTATTTTGTTACAGAATTAAAACATGAGTTAGAAACTTTTGACAGGCTTGTTTTGTCTGATCAAAAACAAACAAAACCAAAACGGTTGTTTTGCGACCAGATACCAATGTGGACTGCAGAAAAAAGAGTTCCATTATTTGCATAATCATTGTGATTCGAGGATCGCTGTCAAGGTAAGCTATTCAGGATCAAATCCTCTGTTTTCCTCAAGCTCCTTAATAGAAGAATATTCAAAGTTGAAGATAAAAAAAAAAGGCCAGTCTCTTAAGCGCACGACATGTACACAGAATGGAACGTAAGCTAAAGTGACTGAACCCAGGCTAGGCCAGGGGTGCCTATTTGTGACAGCTGGTCCAGTAGACCATTATTATTATTAAGGGAGACGACTTCCCCGGGACAACAGTCACAAGTCGTTCTGCTGATCAAGCCACCTCGGAGGAACACCTCCACCCTTTGCTGGACAGCTTTGATTTATGTTTGTCAACCTACGACCCCAACCCCTGAGGTGTTTGCTTTATGACCCTTTGTACGTCTGCTCCTCTCTCTCTCTCTCTCTTTACCTCATGCTCTCCATGCCATCCCTTACTCAGAGCACCGAAAGGACTTGGAGACTGAGGCAGATTCTTCCGATGCCGTGTGTGCCCCAACTAAAGTGTTTATTATTTTCCCGGAGCCAGCCTTGCTCGAGAAAATATTTTCCATGCTACACAAATGGTATCTGCGTAGCCGTGCATCGGATGACAGGGTCCACAGAGTAAACATCAACACCAGGCCACGTCCAGCCGTTTTGCCTGAAATGAGTGGAGACGGGGAAACTCACAAGGCCTGTGTAGATTGACGGGTAAATATTGCCTGCACCTCAGAGTTACCCCTGGAGGTTTGGTAAAGTGTCCATTAAGCTAACTGATATTGATGTTCTTCACATGCAGTTCTGTTCAAACAAAAACATGTTTGGAAAATGGCAGAGTTTCCATGAAAGTTCATTAACTGGTTTAGACTTCATCACACGTCGTCCTTTTACATTCAAAGAGATGAATGGAAACTTCCATGTTAGATTCAAGGTTTATGAATTATTTATGTAGATTTTTGCACAGTTGCACTTTTATGAAATCAGGTTAAAATCCAGCTGCTGCTTAAATGTATAGATTGCTGCTTGATTAATACATTCCCTGAATTGTAGAATAGTAAACACAAAATATTTACATTACAAATTGTTTTTGATCTGTTCACAACTTCAGCCCGTCTATGTTCCATATGTTACCAGGTAGTTACCAAATGGATTGACTCCTTGTTATCACAAGATAAATGCCAGCTGAAATAGAATGGTAAAGCAAACCATTAGACAGCAGACATGGAACTACCAACTCCACTATGTCCCGGGTCAACGGCAAATTCTAAGAATGCACATGAGGTCAGGGTCAGTGGGAGATCATCAAGCTAGAGATTGAATCAAAACCCTGAAATGTTGTTAATCTGCCTGTATCCAGCCTACATCTCTACCTCACGATCTGCCATCCCCAGGGCCAGGGCAGATTGGCACAGTGCCCATGCCACCCTCAAATGTCTCTTTATGACCCTGTTTAGCGTCATCCACCAAGATCAACAGTCTTGCTTTTCCCACTTCTACAGCACACACGTTGAGCGTAACCTGGGTGTCAGGCTGAGAGGGAGAAAAAAAGCAGTAGCCAGACTGAAAGAAAGAGACAGTTTTGGAAATGTAATATCAAAACGTTCGCGTGCAATAAAATATTTGCCAGTCTCTTATTTTCAAAGATATTATTTTCCCCTGCTCCCAGTGCTGTCCAAGGGCACAGCAGGCGTTTGGAAAAACACTTGCTGTTCTGAACGTGTTGCTGAGTTCCTGAGCCAGCCTCCTGACTGAAAAAAATTACCATTACCTTAGAAATAGAAATCCAGATTTTATTATGCTTCAGTAGCACATTTATCCCAATTAGATCAGTGATTATTTAATAAATTAGGTGCATCCATACATACAAATTCAGACAAAAAAACGATGAATAGCCACAGATTGATTATCAATTTTTTTTATTCCTATTTTTTCCCTGGGCTATTATCTGAATTATGCTTTCTGTGAATGGGTGCTGTTCTACTAGTATTTGCCTTGTAGGAGCCTACTTGTTCCATTTAGTTTTGAATGGAAAGCAGGTTATAGCTCGAGGTTGTTGAAGACAAATGACTCGGCGGGTTTCAATAACAAAACACACGAAAAGCTACATTGAGAGTGTGTCTGTGTATTGAATGAAGGGGATATTGAATGAAGGCATGACATGATCACATAGGATGTTAAAGCCATCACAAGAGACCCACCACCCCAGCACGAATAAACATACACACACACACACACACACACACATACAACCTGTGCTCTGCCTAATCGAAAAGAAGAAGGCTATTAAGCGCTGGTGAGGAGGAGGTGAGGAGGAGCAGGGGAGGAGCAGGAGAGCCGGGAGGGCAACGCTGGTGATCTGCAGCATTCTGTCCAAAGCAACATGTCAGAACATGCAGATTTATTAAAGTTGACATCAGCTCTCTGTTGGCAAGCCAACATCAGCATCTACGCATTTCCCCAGCAAGTGGCTAGAAGTTCAGGAGGAAAGTTAGTGCTGTCAGGCATTAGGAGGGTGGTTGTATCTGTAGTACTCTGTAGAGAGAGAGACTGAGAGTGATGGTTTTAGTTCTGCAATGACGAAGGACTATGTCCGTGACTACTTGGCTACTTGACCTTACAACCACATCAGGCATTACGTCAGTAGTTCATAAGCAGCGAGTGCCTAGAGTGTGTCTTTGTGTTTCTCGGTCAGTCAGCATGGTTCCCGCCGAGACAGGACGAGGTCGAGAGGAGGGTGGGGAGGCCGAATACTGAGATAAAGCAGGTAATGATCTCTTGTCAAATGGTATATTCCACTCTGCTCCAGAGAGCAAACATTGACAGTTTCTGTACACTGGCCACTGAAAATAATTATCTATTTGCCTCTTTAACAATGTGCATCTGTTTTCCTTCTCAAAGTCCCAGTGATCATTAAAATGACTATACTTAAATGTACAGGCTGTATGTAGATGGAGGGTGAAACTACCGGCCAGTACATCTTCTATATGTTTATACAATGTCCTGATACAGACGTTGAGGTATTTAGGTTTTTTCTTTGGTTAGATCAACTAAAAATCCACAAAATCTACCGTTAATCGAGCGTCAGATGCCGGCTGGGGATGATCTACACTGAGGTCGATGACCTTACACTCAGTATCTCAATGTAGCATGAAGCTGCACTAACAGACTCTGACGAATGCTCACAGAGAAAGAGAAGCCCCATCTACTCCCATTAACCCAAAACCCAGTAAAACTTAGCCTTCTTTGTCATCTGCAGCAGAAGTTTAATTTAAAAGAAACTAAATTAAATCCAATAACTGGCCTTAAATAAGCGAACTTGTGGTGTACCAGAGCACAGGCCCTGGTCCGGGGCAGCCAGCTCTGGTTTCACCAGCACAGCCTCCCAGTGCTGCTCTGTATGATTCCTCTGTGCTAACCCAGTTCCTTTTTGCACCATTTCTCGAGGTGTTTATGGAAAACCTTTAAGAAAAAATTATTCAACATTTAAAGAGCTTGTCTTAATCGGATGCAAAAGAGCCCGAGCGCTTAACCAAGCTGTTATTCCAAGGGGTTTTGAGGGCAGCGGGCTTGTCATTCTTGCTCTGTTTATATTTCGGATTTTAGGGAATACATATATAACAAATTATGCATAACACCTTCTCGTATTAGACAAGAATTTGGATGGCAGAGTGTAGCTGTAGCAGGGAGACAGGTCTGCCAAGGCCAAAAACCACTGGAAAAAGTGTGTGGGCAGCGCCATGGATTCAGTCAAGTCTTTGTAACATCAGGGGAGGTTTTTCTAGAACATGCCTCAAAGTATGTGGACGCATTAAATGGGCCTAACCAGCGGTGAACCTGCATAAGAGATGCTTGATGCCTGGTATGCGTGAGACAGAATTAAATGAATGAATTGAAAATAAAACAAGATCCAAACACTCCTGTCGACTGACTCACAAGAATAATGATTATAATATAATATAGCTAATCACAAGAGAATAGAGTGGTGAATGAAGACTGACTGATAGACTTGTATTGTGTTTCAAGAGTTGTATCAACATCCTCTTCAAGTAGCTTTTTACTACAGCAAACACAACAACACCTAGGACTCCCTTAAAAGCAGATTACGCACATTTATTGCAAGATTGGATCCTCTTGTGAGAGGTGAGTTGACAGAAAAAAAAAAAAATAACCAAGGATTTCCTACCACAGTGCTTATTGAGAAATGACTATGGTTTAGCCCTTCACGTGTTTTACATTTCCCTTTCTGATTGATATGAAATGGAGCGTTCCTCCACAGCTCTCGCAAAGTTTACCAAACTGTGGTTGGAATCTCAGACTATTATCTAAACAAGCCGTAATGTCGGCGATTAGACTCTGAAGACACTCACCGTCCTTGCTACCCGGCCTTCCCCACTGAGGGATGTAGCGTGTATTCAAGGCATGTCCGACGTGCCAATGTCTTTCACGTCTCTGTCCACATCCTTTTTTGCTTTTTTTTGTTTTGTGAACAAAGGAGAGACAAAATGGGTGTTGTTTCTACTTTATCCCAGTTAGGCCTTTTAAGGAAAGTAAAAAAGACCCGGACCAATCTGCATGAGAATCATTCACCAATAAAAGCCTGAAGCTTTCTCACTCTGACGTAACCATTTAATTCAGTGCTATGGTCAAAAACACTGGCGATCAGGACATCAAGTACTTGGATGGCATAATAAAATGGCATACAACGTCCTCATAAAAGCCACTGACAACAGTTAGGTGCTGCTGTTTTTAATTCACTGACTCAACTCATGACTTAAGTTAGAGAAGTCTAACAGAAGAGTTGACACATGGAAACAGTATACTTTCCATGATTCAAAAACCAATGTTAACATTTGTTTATTTTAGTTTATAAATGAAGCATGATAATTACAACCCGGAGGTTTGCAATTAAAAAAACAAGTAAAAGAAACCTGTTTATTTGTCTGTTTAAGTTTGTATATGATTAGGTGTCATGGTGCTGAATTAGTGCGAATTTCATGCTGGTGTAAAAACAGTCCTCCTTTCCACTAACATCACCTATTTCAACTTCATTAAAGACTTAACCTGATCAGCCTGTGCTCAAACCAAACGTAAAACGTGTCATTTAGGTCTTGTTTTATTTTCCTAACCTGCCTTTTATTCACCTCAAAGCAAATGGAGGTCACCAACCCGAACATTTCAAACAGACCAGGTGAAAGGGATGGAAATTGAAGGTTACAGAGCATGAGTGTGGGGCGGAGGGTTTCCTAGTGATTTTTTTTCTTACACCTCTGAGTTCATGTGCAAAAGATCTGGAAAAAAGGACCTATTTTGGTGTAATTTATGGGAATCCCAGTAATTGCCTGTAATAGTCCAGTCTGCCGTTTAGCTGTCATTCCTCAGTCCAGTGTCCCTCTGCCCCTGTGGAAAGAATAGAGAGTCAGAGTCTGCCAGCTCAGCCAGCTCAGACTCTGGGGCTGGAGGCACGGCCTAACATCAGACTCTAATGTGTGCTCTCAGTATGGAGCCTTCTGTAAGACGTTATCGCCATACTGTAGCTGTCCTTAATTAAATTGCCCATTACTGGACTTTTGACGCTGACAGAAAAATAAATAAAGGGAACCTTCTAGTTGGCTACAGTTACACTTGTCTTTTTGTGGTAAGATCAATGAACCTGACTACGGAATCAGAATTTAGGATTCCCCGCTTGTTATAGAGAGGGAGATAGCAGTTGGACATGCAGCACACCAAGAAAGGCTGACAGCTGTCTGTTTTTTACCCAGTATGCGACAAAGAGACAGTGTATCGTAAACCAACCTTTTCTACACCTTCCTAAGCATTTTTCACATCCTGTACTCAAAAACTAAAAGTCTGTAGTAAAGCATGTTTTAGTGTTTTACATAGGTTTGCATTGCTAATGTTATTTGCATTGTGGAATTCTTCAACTGTATCTACAACTGTAGCTTGTCATACAGAATATACTCCAATTGTTTATTAACTTTGTTCACAGGTTTTTTGACATAGTTAATCAACACACTAGTAAATATAGTTATAAGTCTGTTTTTAGTGTGCAATTTAAACATATAGATTTAATTTATGTATTTAACTTTTACTGTAGCACTAATTTCAGTGGGGTGGGAAAGCTGGAAAATGTTGGTCAATCACACTCCGACATTCAGAAGACACAGTACAGACTTGTGTTACCAACAACCAATGTTGAGAAAACCACAACTATCCTCTAGTTTGTATGGGAGTGTGTGGTGGTTCATGCAATAACAAAAATGTTTCACAGACCCAGCAGTCTGCACTGTGTCTCATGATGGAAATTTAAAATTATGTGTCAATGTCATTGGAGAAAGTGAAATAAATATTATGATAACTCTGATAGAAATATATGGGCTCAAATTACTCAAGCCTACATTTCTATGGCACAGTGTAGCCGCTGTTTGTGATGTGGATGCCTAGATGAAAATGGACAATTTTCAAAGAGTGGCTTCGTGTCAATGGCAGAATTCCTAACCGTAAATCCCATGAAAAATCCCATGAAAACCTGTTTATAGTATTGATCTGGATTTCAAAAACATTAGGAAGGGCATTTACTGCCTGGCAACTCCATTTAGTTGAAAATGGAATAAAATGGGCTGAAAAATACCAAACCACATCTTTATTTTCTATAATGAAGGCTGTATTACCAAGTTAGATTGAGGATTTCCCCTGATTTCACATTAGCAGCGTTGCAAGAACCATCCCAATTATAATCGACAACAGAGGCCCATTCATAAACACCAGCGGCACAACCCAATCTTTTATTGCTTTTTATATTGTATCTACAGCACAAATACTCTATGAAGTAATGAGAAACACAGGAGAAATGACCTGAAGATAGAAAAGGATCTGTGACACAAACACTAGGTGAAAGCATTAAAGAAACAGAAAAAGACCAATGTAACTAAGATGCAATTTGAGAGAGGGAGAGAAACAGAGAGGTAGAAGGTTGAAAGCGAGAGGGAAACTTGTGCTGTTCTTGTTACTGAGCTAAACACCACACATCATATTTTAAAGAACAATTATGTAGGACGGCATCACTGTTCTGTGTCATTGGGATGTCCCCTGGGCTGGGAAGGAAGGGGTCTGTCTGGCTAGGCTAGGATCCCTCTGCCCCGTCCCACCCTGGTGTTACTGGGCCTGGTGCCCCACACCACTCAGTGATAAATGAGAACTTTCATGCACTAAGTATGTACTGGCTCCTGCACCAGAGTGGATGCAATGTTCTTGCTGCAAGTCAGCTACCACAGCAAAATGTGTGCCCAGATGAGCCCTTTCAGCACAGCCACTGGAGTTGGTAGAAAGGAAGAAAGACTGGCAAAAATGGAGCGGTATAAGAAGAGGAAAGGCGATAGAGATAGTGAGAATAAGTGAGAGAAGCGAGAGATACAGAAGGGGAGACAGAGATTAAGAGAGTGGGACGAAAAGAGAAAGAAAGGAAAAAAGAAGAGGGGTCTAGATAGACAACCAGGTGCAAGGATGGGAGCAGCAGCCAATCGGGTTTTCTTTCATCTGGCAGCTGTTTATTTTTGAATTGTAATATTTTCAGGCATTTTCTTTGCTAAATTTCATGAGCACACTTTGACTTCCCAAAAAAACATATCTCCACAAAATCAGAGCCATTTCCGTCAGCAAAAGCCACACTGGTCGAAAGAAGTAGAAGGGGGATAAGAAGCGAAAAAACAGAAAATTGCCAATCGAGTTTGCACCGCAATAGGAAATAATGTTTCATAACTCTGTTAGTGTTGGTGGATCGGTCT
Source organism: Esox masquinongy (assembly GCA_016801175.1). NCBI lineage: Eukaryota > Metazoa > Chordata > Actinopteri > Esociformes > Esocidae > Esox > Esox masquinongy. Next base: position 67,102 of record JACXGI010000295.1, read on the forward strand.
GCTATGGAAGTTTGACGGCAATGGGATTCCAGGCTGTTATTCTTGCCTTCACATTTAATTTCTCTTACACCCCCAAAACCATGGTGCCACCACTGATGGTGGCTGAGCTGGCAGCCGTTTTAAGTCAGTGCCACTGACCACTGGCTAAAACGGGGGTTTTAGAGGAAACATGGGAGCCCTAATCAGAGCTGGAGGCTCTTGGAATTGGTTGAGGTTTGATGCCACTTGTGCCATGGAAACATAATTTACTCCTTAGGCGACACATGGTTGTGTGAGTTTGGTTACAAATAGCAGCCGCTGTTTTCCACTGTTACGGTGACGTGTATGGTGTATCACCTGAAATGGAAAATGGGTGTATATGGGTGTGTGACAGTCTTCAGCATGGGCATACAATATTGCGATATATTTGAAAAAATAAATATTCATATTTTGGTCAAAAAGACAAATCACCAGGAATTTATTTAGGTAATCTTTTCCCGTAATGTTCCTGCAAATAAAGAAGATATTTATTACAGTCTTATTGTAAGTATAAAACTACATGATGTGATTAGATGCGTCCCTTACCTATGGTGCCTGGAAGCTGTGGTTACATTTCTCTGTTCTAGTGGCTCCCACATCCCCTGAGGGTCAACTCAATGGAGGCTTCTTATTCACGTCTGACAGGGAACATACAGCTACCGGTGGGTCAAGTTTAATGCTTTCATCTCGAGGTTTGCTGCTAAGTCCACACTTTCACCTTAACCCTGCACTCTTTAACCCAGCACTCTTTAAAAAGAGAGATCCTTTTTCACTACCCCAAATTACACAGACATTGTGTTAAAATGTATATTATATATACTATATACTATTTGCTTGACAAAAACTCCTTACATTTCAGAAGGATCAAAATGTGTTCAGTGCTTTACAGATGTTGGTGCTCTTATATGTTCCATGCAAGGCCATAATTACAATATGTATTGAGGGGGACCCCCCCCCCCAATATTCAAATATGCTCAAAATGTCCCCCCCAATCAACTGATATATAAATTACAAATAAAATAAAAATGCGCTATGCTACGACAGGCAACCATGCACCACCGTCCAAAATAATCATTAGCAAATGTAAACATAATCATAAGTAAACTTAAATTATGTTAAGTTATTATTATACCGTTATTATTACTACCGGTTCTAGTTTTACGGTTTACTCTAGTTCTGCGTGTAGTTTGTCCAGGTGCGGTTGCCATACCCCAGCAGAAGCCGTTGATTGACTGCTGTAAGTAGGATTGCAATATCCGCGGGTTTCACGCAAATTGGGCTATTTTTCACACAATGTCGCGGGTGAAAATTTATATTAATTTTATGACCGATCCGAAATCGCCGTGTTGGTGTTGTTTTCCGACGACATCATACCTAATGTTGGCAAAACTGAGCTTAGGCACAGGCCCCACTGAGTTTAGGTTTAGGCACAGGCCCCACTGAGGTTAGATTTAGGCACAGGTACCACTAAGGTTAGGTTTAGGTACAGGTCTCTCTGAGGTTAGGGTTAGGTCAAAGGGTGGGGAGCAGGGGAATATTCTGTCTTTGGACTGGGGTAACCAACTAACTACAGGTCAGCTGCAATGATGGTCCTGGAACATTAATTATGATGTTGTAGGAACAACACCAACACCGTGATATCAGATTGTGTGAATATTGATGGTTAAGAGTCTTATAAATATTTTAAACATTTTTGAATGTTTTACTTTGGGGACCCCCAGACCCCCGGCTGATTTGGTCCCCCCCATGGCTACGGCCTTGGTCCCATGGGTCTCCAAAATGTCTGGACTGGGACAGTGGGATGTTGCATCACCCTTATGAGTCAGTTAATGAATTGCATTCTTACACGCAAGTGTTCAACTCTTTGACTTCATTATACTGAGAGTCATGTGGGTGAACAGGGATAGCTGGTCGTGGAAGGGTTCAAGGTCAGATTTTATTTTTGTACTTCCTCATTCAGTCGTTCTTTAATCCCATGTTTCTACCCCGACCCCAACAACTCCTGTCACTTCTCTTCTACACAATCCTCTGCATTTAACCTTTGACCTCTTTGGCTCAATTGTGAGGTCAACACACCGTCAACCATTGCTGAGGCCCAATAAAATTCCACCACGGACTAATTATCCAAAGGGCCTTGTCCTATTTCAACATGAATTGCTCTGGACAATTACAGTTTCCTCGCTTACTTCTATTCATGGGCACAGTAATGCCCATTCAGTTCTGTTAGTGCCTGGATTATAGAGCTCCTATAGCTTTCTGAAGAGGTAGATCTTTGGATTATAAAGCTCCTATAGCTCTCAGAAGAGATAGATCTTTGGACAATAGAGCTCCTATTGCTCTCAGAAGAGATAGATCTTTGGATAATAGAGCTCCTATAGCTCTCAGAGGAGATACTGTAGATCTTTGGATAATAGAGCTCCTATAGCTCTCAGAAGAGATAGATCTTTGAATGGGGAATCCTGTGCAGTCAAAAGACACTCTACATCTTTCCTTTCTATCCCTCTCCCTTTCACTTTCCCTCCCCTTTTTAGGGCTCTATGTGCATCTCACAGCTCCCCTGTTCATCAACATCTGACTGTTTCAATCCTGCAGTCATCCTGCCAGTATATGTCACTGAGCCAGAAAGATATAATGAAATCATTACAACATGCCACATCAGGAGACAATTATTACCGGCGATAGAGAGAAAGCTGGGAAAACTGAGGCCTTGTGCTCAGACATTGTGCACGGACCTTAATGGAAATAAATTGCAGGTTTGATTCAACACCCCGATATTGAGAAGACAAATGTGTGCTTTTGATGCGAGCCCATTTGTAGCTAATTAGAAAACATGTCGCTGATTTGGGCCGGTGTAAACACCACCCCATCTGACTTCCATTACAATAAAGAAATCAAATAAACAGTGGTGCAGGAGGATCAGTAGTAGACCCATGCTTCATTACAATGCCACATGGATGTGTGGCTACATCATGAAGTACTTACCGCAACTAATTACCACCACGACCCCTTTGGGTTTTTTTTGCACAGAAAATATACAAATTAAAAAAACATTTCCATTTGCACCAAAAAACAGGTCTGATGAGAGCGATCCCACAAATCAACTTTTAAGATTTACCTCTGAAGTGAACTGCTGGGACTAGCCTGTGCCAAGATAGAACACCCCTCCACGCACCCCAACATCATACCACCGCAGTTGAAACACTAATATTTAACTAAAGGATCAATGGGAAGGCGTTTGGCTATGTATGAGGGACATGTAACAGGGTGACATGTGGTCAAACAGTGAGCTTTGCCAAAATTGAAATGACTTAAGCACACACACACACACACACACACACACACACACACACATAAATCACATAATAACCGAAAAGGCCTCGATACACCACCCTGGCAGTGTTGATACAATATCCAAAACCAAGTTATTTTTTTCTCCATCATTTAAACAATTGCTCCTAGAGAACATAGTTATGAGTTGATACAGTACACACAATTATAATGCACTGTATATCATTACATTAAGCACCCGACTGGGTAGATCTTGGCGCACATATTAGACTAATTAGAAATTCACACTAAAGCTGTGAAATGAATAAGTCCATTAAGTCAAGCTAATCTCAAAGTGGGTGTGGAGTAGCCAGTGTTAACCAAGCGTAAAGAGCAGTATGTCAATGATTACGAGTGCAAGCACATTGGTTTAATTCACTACAAGAAGACCGCCCGTTCAGAGGCATGTATGTACAAGAGCTTGGAAATGAGTTAACACTATCCAGTGTGGATGGTCATCTTCCTCCCTCCATTATATAAAACAGATATTGCAACGTGTGTTTATTCCTTTAGGCTTCGTTCCCTCAGCTTCCTGATCTTGCATTCATTCCCAGTGTAAAACAATGAGTGTTGTTATCACTTGCAGATGTGAGGGAGGATGATGGCCTGCTCCTGTTTTGCCCAAGCAGAGATTGGAGAGGAGATTGTGTTGGCGACCAACTGCAGGCTGCTTTCATCTCTGTCTTTTATTTGGAGATTCTGGCCCAGTACCCAGGTATGATGTGTTTCTATACTGTGGGTGGGGAGGCTAATGCAAACCTTTTGTCAGCTATCCAGTCCAAGCACTCAGAAAGAGTGAGAGAGTGTGTGCGTGGGTGTGTGCGCGCACGCGCGTCTGTGCCCGCGTGGGTGTGTGTGTGTGTGTTTTTGCATGCGTGTGAATATATGTTTGTCTGCCATTCAACCCCTGGGCGAGACAGAGGGTGTCAGTCTATGAGGTTGTCAGAGCCCACTCTCTCACAGTCAGTAAATTCAACAACCGCCTTTCAGAGTAACACACACCCCCACACTAACCCTGATTCACCCCCCCCCGCCTCGAAAGCCCTAATTTCAGCCCAACTCACCCCAACTATTGATTAATATTAATACACATTCACTACCCCAGCCGCTTCAAATGACCGCGTTAAAGGACTTCTAGGTATTATTCTTGCAGGGCCCTGACAAGAATCAAACAAGCTGCCCGAATTGGTTTTGTCTGTCTGTCTGGGCCTGGTATAGTATAAAGCCTGGCTGCCGTGGATGAGAAAGGGACGGAGAGGTGGAGAGTTGGTGTCATGTAGTCACAACGAATCAATCACAGAGGGGCGCACGTGACTTCTGGAGGGGCTCATACCACATGTTCTGACTTCGGCTCCCCCGCTGCCGCTAGTCAGGAGGGGCCGACGCTTGAGGTCGGGGCGATGAGTTGCACTACACCAGGGCCCTGAGGAACCCTCACTTTTCGGGGATCTGCACCCGGGTGGCTCTCCCACCGAGGCGCGTGAGATAGAGGGGAACACTGACAGACGGCGGTTCGGGAGGTTTGTGAGAGTGAGGCAGATGGATGGACCACAGGGAGGAAGAGACAGGGGAGGGACTGATCATCCCGAACCCAGCGAAGATCCACTGATAGGACAAGAGAGCATGTGAAGGACAAGCGTGATGAAATAGATAGTTTTGTTGTGAATTGTATGTTCATAATTAATAAATCAGATTACCCCGTTATTGATACATTCCATTTCATTCGTTTTTTTCCTAGTAGAAACACTGCATATTGAGCCGCATGTAAGACTGAGCTTTCTTATGAATAGGCACCTTAACCTTACTGTATATAGTCGAGCTTTAAAAATATATAGCGCTGTCATGTATAGTTTGTCTGATTCAGACAGAAGTGGTTGGCAATGAGGCTCTGACGGCTGGTATAGTCCATATTAAATAATGTACCTGAGCCCCAGTCTGTTCCCATCTTCCTGACGTCCTCGACATACTCCCGGGATGCAGACAAAAGCCCATTCCCCCAATTCCTCATGTGTCAACCTTTGACACGCTTTTCTGTCAAAACAGCCAATCACCCTCAATTTGGATGATTAGGAGCCTGAACACAGCCTGACAGTTCTGGCACAGGAAGGCTTTGAGAGGAGAGCGACGAGAAAGAGTGGCGGGAAGGCGGGGGACAACAGTGGTGAGAAGAAGAGAAGGAAAGGAGAGAAGAAAATATAGAAATGAAAGATAGGAGAGCAAGAAGGAAGTCCCAGAGGGGGAGGAGTGAGGCTGGTGAGCTCCACAGGACAGGTATGGCGGTACGGTTAATCATCACCTCACCACACTCAACCCAGATTCATACTGTCAGGGTTGATGTGTTCCAGCCTGTCTGTTCTCACCAGCCTTTGTGTGTGAGGAGCAATGAGCGATAGTCCAGAGATAGACTCCTCACAGACACACGCGCACACATCCATGCATGCATACAGAGACACAGCATGTGTGCTGAAAATCAGACAGGTAGGAATGCAGCCGTGTCACATATTACAGATGAAATCACCCCAGCCTCTGTGAGTCATGCAGTCCATGAAGCATGGCAGTTGATGGATAGTCTGTCACAGCCATTGATGCCACTCTGTCCGGTTGTCTTGTTTTGGTCCATTGATCCAAATCAGGGGCTAAGTGTAGGACCAGGTAAGATCAGTCTCAGCGTGGACCAGCCTTGTGGCGGAGCAGTCCGAATGTTGGTGGACCACTGCGACCTGCGTTCATTCCCCGGTTTTGTTTTAAAGGCTTGCCTTGGCACTTTGCTCTATAGTGCCTCCTTGTGGTAAGTCATGTGCCTGCAAGCTTATAGTGGTCATCAGCAAGAAGAGGAATTACTCCAAGCATTAGTCCTGAATTCCTGGTAATAAGAACACTCCAGTGTCTAATAAGAAGCAGTAGGATTTGGCGGAACATGTCTTTGTGGGCATGTTGCAATTTCCACTCTTCCGGGCCCTCTAGGAGTCTCTGTGATGAGACAAAGCCGTGGCGACCAATGGGATATCACACAACTAGGAGAAAAGGGTGTACAATTAAATAATAATAAAAAAAACATTCAGCTCGACATTCTTTCTTCTCAGAGTAAACAATGAGCATTTGGGAGCATTGTGTACCATCCCATACTGTATGGGAGAGCAGTGCAATATGAGCAAGTCACAGATAATGTGGTCCTTCTGGGCACGACAGCTATCCTCTGTTACCCTTAGAGGCCAGTGGTGTGCCGACAGAACCAACCAGAGCCTCACATAATACATCGGCACACAGGACAAAGGCCAATCAGATCAGCTGTTACTGTGTGAGATGTGATGCTAACAGGAGAGCAAGTCAAGAAGTGGACAAGGACATGGACAGATTTATAGCTATTCTCCTAAACGACCATTAATCATTAGGGCACCCGTTTCCTCCCGGGCAACGTTGGACTGACTCACAGTGGCTGTGGTGGATGGTGACTCAGCGTTTCGTGGTGAGGTTTTCATTAATTAAGGCCACTTACACTATTTTCCAATATTTTCTAATGAGGCAGGGCAGCTAATTACATGATTAGGGTTATGGCAGTTCAGTGCTTTTCTAGGCATCCAGACGTGGTCAAACCAGCTCAGGATATGGCTCTGTCTAAATGGAGAGGGAGTCATTAGGTAAATAGATGACAGCAAATCACATTATTCTGAAGAGTCTGTTTGGCTTTTAAGTCAGTGGGGCACGTAGATTTGGATCAAACTTGTGAACCTACATATTTCTTTAGAGACCGTTACAGTGAATTCACAGTATGAGAGCGAATTTGCAGTATCACTGACAACTGTAAAAATGTTGTCAAAACGATTTTCATGCCATCCTTACTCTTCAAACAGATGAACCCCACCTCGCCGACACACTCTCTTAAAAAACCTAAATATATTCGTGTTGAGGGAAAACCAGGACCAGGTTTTCCCTGTGTCATAAGATAAATGCGTTGTGTCTTAGCAACCAGTGCTGTTATTTTCTCCTTTATTATTTTTATTTACTCTGTGTAAACTCTGGCCTTCAGGCCTGCAGCCCTTAGGACCTATCACCTTTCACATCGCTCCAGGTTTTCAGCACCTTGCACGCACGCCACAACGCAAAGTGTTTAAAATGAGCTGTGTCTGTGCGTCACAAGTGATTCATTTCTCCATTATTTTGCCATTTAGAAACATGTTGCTGAGAGACAATGTGCTCTGCGGTACGGATTAAATCTATTACTGTTACCAAGTGTTGCTGCAGCACAGTATCTCTTTTTTTAAAAAGAAGACTGTTGTCCCACAAGATTATTACCAAATGTTAAATGAGTATGAGAAGAGCAAAAAAAAAAAAAGGCTGTGTGCTGTCATGTCATGCTTCAGGCTTTCATAGCTTTGGTGGAGCCTTAGTGTCTCGCCTTCTTGCTCAGAGAAAATATAGGTAAGGGATTTACAAAACAAAAATAAATCCCCAAAACGGAGGGACAGAAGAGAGAAAAAGGGAGAAACATTACGGGACCGCTCCCTGTGTTTACCTTTGCAATTTCGTCCAATTTGTCTAAATTGCTCAGCCGACCAACTAAAAAAAAATGCTCACTGTCAAAGGGCAGCAGAATATGAGTGATCACCTTCATTTAGTCCATTTGGGTCTTTGGCACAGCTCTCTAAATTGTGTTTCCATGGCGCCAAACCACCAGCCAAACCACCCGCCCTGTATTTAATTAATTTCCTTTTATTTATACGGCTAAACTTTGCTGCTCTTTTAAACACAATGTTTCCTTGCTTTGGGGGCGACTGGTAGATTCTAGTTTAATCATCACATTTTAATGTCACTTAAATTGTCTCATTTTGCCCGTTTAGTTTTGTCACAGGGTCTCTGACACATACGTAACTACATGAGTTTGAGTAAGGAAAAAAAGTGGAATTAATTTGTCAAGATCTGATTTGAAAGATGGAATTACAGCCATCAGGAGCAATTGGAGAGTAATGGTGTGAGAGAATAATGAGTCCAATGGCTTTTATTTTCAGGGGCAAAGATCTTGTCCAATTTCCCTGTTGATTTGGCCTTGCATGGATCATTGATTCCTTAACCCTGCTAGTGGAAAATAAAGTATAGATCAAGACAGAAAGGAAAAAAAACTGCAGCTATTATCAAAGTCTAAGGACCTTTCTAAAAGGCTGGCATTCAATGTAACTCATAGTAGCATGCCTTTGTTAGACATGGGCACGGTCTAAAGCACCCCGATTCCTTTATAATAGTGTAACAACACCCATTTAATGGCAACAAGCAGTTAAGTAACATTCACTTTATTTCAAGATGAGATAAGAGTGGCATTCACTCCAGACTTCCATTACACTGCACACAAAACCGACCTAGACTCTTACGAATCCACGCTGCTGCCTTAGGGGCTCATATCCTGCCCCCTCAGCTGTCATCCTTCCCTGGTTTTAGCCAAAAAGTAGAAAGTGCTCTTTTTCTTCTCCATTTTATATTTTAACTTTACACTTGTTTACCTGAACGTAGGGCTGTTCCAGTAAGTGAGCCATCAATCCATCATCTCCATGGTGGCGAACCAAATTAGCCCTTTTTCCACTGGGTTAAAGCCCCTCCAGTGGACAGAGCCCGGCTAGCAGAGGAAAGGGGCCTCAGAGCAGTGCTCTGTGCTGGACCTGAGGAGCGTGAGCCCGGGTGGTGGGGCTGAAGGGCTGAGGCCGGGGATCCCGGTGGGCTTGGGGGAAGCAGGACTGGGGTTAGAGAGATGGCTAAAGCCCATGCTGTGTCCATCTGTGACGGTTGGCAGACACCACATTGACACCACACGCAGGGGGAACATCTGATCGTGCTCCAGCTGCGCCTACAGCCGCGTATTATTCCTGCGCGGGGGCCTGAAATAGCAATGTGTCAGTTCATTTATTACGGCCGAGCCTCCCTGTTTCAGCGTGCTCCGTGTTCCCACCCCCCACAGTCGCAGCCCGGGCCTGGATTCACCATCTCACTCCTTTCCGTGCTTCCTCACTGAATCCCCCTCGATTTCGTCCGTTTCCTGTCGTGGTGGGAACAACCCCGATGTGTAGCGTTAAGGTCACATCGGGAGAATCTGACATTTTCCTCGGGTCTCTTTGGGACTACCTCCTGTGAAGCTAATAAACTACCAACCAATCACCACGCTGCTCGAGGGTGTCCCCAAAGGATGTGGTACAGTAGGTCACACGCATCTCAGTATGGATGGAGAACACAAGCACAGTGCATGTATACTCTCAGCAGCCGGTGACTTTTGTTGTGCAAGGTTTGGCCCGCATAGCTTGTAATAACAGTGAGACTGATGAAACAGATGACAACGTTTTGTTAGAAATGTTGATAAAGTATTATTAAATTAATTATAAGCAAGAGCAAAGAACACAATATGGCAAAGCACACGTAAATGTTCAAAATGTCCAAATCGCAGGAAAATAGCAGTTATAAAGAGGGGAAATTTAAAAAAGCAACAATAAATCTAGTTAATATGACATGGATTGTTTCTTGGCTGCTGAAAGATGGTTAATTTGAAAACCAAGAGAACAGAATGCCGCTTCCAACGGCATGTGATGAACTGTTGAATAAAGTAATTCCTTTAGTGTTTCTATGGTCGGATTTTGGCTAGGCCGCTCTGGAGCAAGGTAAGACATTCCTTGTTACACGGAGCCTGAAATGTGTAGGTTTCAAACAATTGCGTGGTAAATAATGTGCGGTCGGCAACAGTCACTGGCCTTTCACTCTGCTCTGATGACCAGCTAATCTGAACAACTCTACTTCACACACATTGTAGTGCCTGGTACTTTAGGTGCGGCATTGTCAGGGCTGATTACAGAGCAGATGGTTGTAATGAAGATAGGCACAGGTGAGGAAGCCACAGGGACTGAAGAACATGGGCAGTCGCCTTCGAGCGTTTTCATGTTCTCAAACATGGCCATCCACTTACTGTGGTGCAGAGGGTTTTCAAAGGTGGGGGCGGAGCTCTACCACCACCCACCAGAAGGATTGAGGTTTGCGCTTGGCTCGTCTGGGGCCCAAGAACAAATGTTTCACCCTTCAGAAGAGGGCCCCCACCCTCTCAAGGGGTCGAGAACAGTGTCTTTAAGATTAGATTTGCAGTGTAGAGACAGAGTGACTGTAGAGTGTAGAGACAGAGTGACTTAAGAAGAAATTATGTGGCGTGGGTAACGTCTGAAGGGAGGACAGCTTGGCATTATTGTTATGCTTTGATTTTGAGCGTCTTACTGAGCGGGTAACGTTAGGACGTGTTAGCTACCAGGCGAGAGTCTTCATGTCTACTACAGTGCCAGAAACTGTCTCGTAGCGTCAGTGTGTAGGAAGGAACAGCCTGGACATGCCACAGGTGTCCGGGTTCCATTCAGCTGAGACATGCCTGGAGGACGAGCCTTGTCCATGTGTAATTATGTAGGAAGTCATGAGGCCAGCTCTCCAGAGTGCCCGATTGAAGTGAAACAGATACAAGCAGCTAAAGTAAGAGTAGGACCGTGTTATGTGAGGGATAGAGAAGGGTTGAGACTTGACCGGGAGGGAATGTTCCCTCCGCAGCAATGAGGAGGACCTGCAAAGAATGCAGCTTCTGCAACGTGCGGTCCCCTGCAAACCCAAGTTACTGGCCTTCAGAGAAACCGTCGTGAACTTACAAACAGGACATGTTCACATATAATTAACATCACGTAGAGGATGCGGCGGAACATTTTTCAGAAATTCTAGACATTTTTGAAAATTATCAAAAACAATTACGTGTTACACATCAAGGCCTATGCGCTGAGGAGGGATTTGTATACCAGATGGAAAAATAGGAAGAAGAAGCAGAACCACAAGAAACAGAATAAGTACTGCTGATGTAAAAAGGGCTTTATAAATAAATGTGATTGATTGATTGAAGTTGGTAAGGTCTGGTGTTTTATTTTGGATGTTATTCTTATCGGTTTGCAGTGATATTCCTTACTTTGCTTGTATGTACATATGGTGTACTTCCTACCCATCAATGAACCAGTTTGCTGTAGTGCCTGCTTCTTTCTTCAGTCCTTTTCCACTACTTTTTAAAGTTATTATTTCTTATTCATTTTGTGAAAAATGGGACAAAATAAATCCTAATCGTCCACATAGTACTGAAATCACCACACCTCATTAAATGAGAATTAGATTTTTGACTTGGTTAATCACAACTCCTATCAAGTCAGCAAACACAAAGATGAAAACAAGTTCACCCCTCTCCCCTCACAGATTTCCTAGGGTTGAAAACTGAGATTCCTTTGTGTTTTTCCTGATAGTTTGTCTAATGAAGTGCCAAGACACCACTTAACAGTGACCTGAATGCTTTTCCTCAGCACAGATAAGCTATGACAGGCAGTACACGCATGGGTGCATCTTGCGTTGGTCTGTTCTGTGCAGAACCACTTGTACCCAAACTTTGGACAACAGCATATTTGACACGATGGATTCGCTGGAGCGAGATTCAGGATCGTGGAATCACTGAATTTCTGGAAACAGCAATTAACCTTATTGATGAAGGGGTGCTGGTGTGATGCATCACTGAGGCGACACAGGTTTGTGTAACGTTCAGGCGAAAAAGAAAATATTCAAACACACAGACATGTTGATTTTTTTTCCGTCTTCAGAACACAAGTACACAGGAATCCTTGTGAGACTCTTCTGTCGTTGTTTTTGCTTTTTTTTATGAATTTCACATTGTGATAAATCATTGCATCTGAGTGGGGACAGTTTCATGACATCATTCACGCTCAATTTCCAGCAGTGGGCCAGTTTTTGATTAGGGCAGTAAATCTCTTCTCTACCTCAGTCGGTTCCTTCGTTCAGAAAGGAGAAGGGGTGGACAGTGTGCTCTGTCTTGCTGTACCCTGCCTGGCTCTCTGACGAGGCAGTCAGATTTGACTAGCCCCAGATGGACCAGTGATTTCCTGGAGGGTTTCTATTTAATGGGTACCATTTAGCATCAGGAAGAAGAAGGGTGGTGAAGTCACGGACCGCCTAGCCCTTTAGCCTGGTCGTGGAATGGTAGCCTTTATATCAGTTAGGCAACCATAGTATTGGTAACAATTGTCATTGTGGGCATTCAGTATATATTAGATATTAGACTGACAAGCCTGGTTTTTAACCAGCATCCGCAATTTTAATGGAAGGTTTTTATCATGTAACATTCATTGTAAATGTATAATATTGAGTTTATATTGAAAAACACATGTCAAACTATATTATTAAATATTTTCTCTGGAGACTGCCAATATACAGAAATGAACCACTTCACTTCACAACAGTACATCATCCACCAGGCCAGTCTACACCACTGCTGGACATGAGATCATGCCAGCACATTTAAAACCATACCCCACCAGATAGAATAACTGACATTCAAAATCGAATTTAGTCTAACAAACTTGGTATTTTCTTTGCAATCCAGAGTCATGAACTTTTGCCGAATCTCTTTTGTTTCCTCGTTTTCAGTTGGTAATTTCCCCCAGAGGCCACTACGAGACCAGGCCAGTACAGTATGTAAATGATTTGCAGGTCACTTTATTGGTTGAAAGGAGAACAACCCAGGCATGATTGAGCAGTAATCCTGCAGTTCTTCAGTAGTGAGTAGTATGACATCACCTCATCATTATGCTGACAAGGAGGTGCAGTCACGTAGTGGAATTTCCCTTTGTCTGCTATTTCGGTGGAGAAGAGGGGGTCTGTTATGTCAGGGGAAGGGAGGAGGTCTGCTATGTCAAGGACAACGGGAGGTCAACTAAGTGAGAAGGTCAGGTAGGGGAGAAGAGGAGGTTTGCTATGTCAGTGGACTAGAGGAGGGCTGTGAAGAGGAGTGAAGAGGAGTTCTGATAGGAGAGCTCTGCTAGAGGAGGGCGGGAGGTCAGCTAGAGGGAAAAGAGGAGTTCTACTAGAAGAGAAAAGCAGGTCTGCTAGAGGAGAAGAGGAGGTTTGCCAGAGCTGCCGGCAAATTGTGACGGTTGCTCCGCATGGCACTGCGTGCCCTCCCCCTCTCCGGTGCTCCACCTCGCTGGCATACCTACTGTCGGCGGGAGATGTTGGCAGCAGCAGACCTCACCAACACACATGCACCTCATCATGAACTATGTGGTTATTTAAGTTCCTTGTTTTCACGTGCACCTCACAGACTATTGTGTTCTGTCTGTCGAGACCGTGTGGTGCGGTTTATTAAGTCCTTGCATACAAAGAATCAGAAACGTGGTTATTCGTGTTTGTGTTGTTTTGTTGTCATCATTTTAGCCTCACCTTTGTTAGCTGGCGTTTGCTCCAGTACTTTCAAAAGTGGTGTGGCGCAGCCCCACTACTTTCAACGCAGGGGAGTATCGAGCGCATTCAGTGTATCTACTATAATAAATGTAAAAAAAACCTGTTTTACAACAGAAAAAATAAACGTGAATTTATTGCAAGAAGCTGATAAAATACTATTGAAGAAACCGAAAAAATACTGTTCTAAATTTCAGCCCGTTTACTCTGTTGAATATAATGCACTACCTCAAATGCTGACTGCAACAGGTGAATGCACCTGTCAGTCACAGTGATCTCCTAGCTACAGCCAGCTTGGCCCCAGAGGCAGAGCATTGATCACACCTCTCAACTCATCGCTTAGTAATGCTAGTAATCGTCAGAATCGAGTCAGTGCACATGGTTACTAATGTAGCTAATTTGCTCACGCTCCCCCTGCTTCCTGTCAGGTGAAAATGCCTGAAAAGTCTGTGTAAATTTTATTAGAAAAAAAAACCCTGAACTTGTCCCCTGTAACAATAGAATGATCATATCCATAACTGACAAACTGCTATTGATACATTTAGTAGCCTGCATTTGTAGCTACTACATGTTAACTAGAGAGCTACCTTACATTACATTATTAGCTAGCTCGTTAGGTAGTATTATTTATGTCAGGTCCTGGCTAGGGGCCTCTAGGCATCTCTATGCGCCTGGGGGCCACAGTCAGGACCTGACCACAGAGGTACCTTTAGGCATCTCTGCGCTGCCTGTTTTGATTGTCCCCAATTAGAGGCAGCTGCCCCGCATTGCCTCTAATTGGGGACCCTATTTAAATTGCCCTTTGAGTTCTTCAGTTTGTGGTTCACTGATTGTGTTTGTGCTCTGCCTCTCCTTTTCGTCTATTCCGTTCGGTTTGGTTAAGAAGACCATTAAAAGGTTGTTTCCCCTTAACTCTGTGCATGTGTCCTGCCTACCCTGATCCATGACAATTTTAAGCTCACGGATTACATTTCTTTGCCACAAGAAAAAGACAAGTAGAGATAAAACAAACTGCTGCTGCTACCCAAGGCCAAGGGACAATAACTAAGTTCCTGAAAAGGTTAGCTAGCTGGTCAGTTTGTTAACTTAACTTAAGACTGATGACGTGGTGTTGTAACGTTGACATTCATAAAACATTTTGAAACCTAGCTAGTAAAAAATTCCAGTCGTCTACATGGAAAATATAAATACCTTTGTCAAACCATAACGGATGATGACTAATGCGCTAGGATAAGTAGCTAATGAATTCTAGCGCTAACAAAACTGTCTTTCGCTGACAGCCATTGTGGTGTTATTGCATGGTGACACCTAGCGATAGAAACTGGTAGGATCGAGTTAGAAGGAGGAGTGCAATACATAGTCATGTGATTCAATAGAATCTGATGTATGGAATGGAGATATTGTCTTATAAACAACTTTTTGAAGTGAGCTGTTGATCAATTTAATAATTGATTATACAACATGTTATACTGTAACTATAATTGTTACATGCCTTGTCCATCTAGATAAGTTGTCTAAGTTACTCAAATATGTGAATGTTTACAACTATCTTTTGTCAACAAAGCATACAAGTAGGATACGGAATTTTACCTCACAAGTTCAGGAAAAATTCAGACTGGTCCTCAAGGAAGGCCTCCGATATGTCCCAAATTTTGCCCCGCCACTTTTGGACCTGTGGTGCCACCTCTGAGGTCTGCTATAAGAAGAGAGGGGGTCTGTTTCAAGAGAAGATGTCTGCTAGAGGAGGAGAGGAGGTCTGCTAAAGGATGAATTTAAGCCTTCTGGAGGAGACGAGGAGGTCTGCTAGAAGAGGAGAGGTTTGTTATGCTGAAATCACATTTTGTATGTGCTTTAATGAGAAGAAAATGATGCTTTCTCTTGTTTAGCTATGATTAAATCACTACTCTTCCAGCTTAATTACTCAGTTCTACTAATTCATTGGAATATTAATTAGCATGCATATATGACACAATTAGTGCTCTTAGAAAACATAATCCAAATTTAGTTGTGCATTATCAAAATGAAGTGTTTCCTCCTTCATACATACTCTTTCTAAAAACACATAAATCGGGTCTGCGTAAAATAATGCACTTGGGAAATCCAAACACTGCCTGGATTAAAATTTCAACTGACATTCTTCAGCCAAAATCCTCGTCTCGGGTGTCAGAAAATAGCAGCTCCAAATCGCTGTGGTCCAGCATCATTACTGGTTCAACATAAACACACTGTGAGGAGCAGGTGGTTGTGGGGGATTTTCAGGCTTCTATTTAATGCCTGGTGCCAATTAAGTGTAATACGGGATGTCAAAGCCACAGCGTTGCCCCTCAGATATCTGGTACCTAATGTTTGTGTTACAGATTCATTGTGGCATATGGTTTTTACTATGCAGCCCCAGGCTAAATTAGAGAAAGTTATTACCTCCGCCCTCCATTACAAGGGCAATGCGAGGGGGAGAGGAACCTACTAGATGCAAACTGTAGCCACACGGGCATTTACAGTCCTACCCAAATAAAATGCAGGTTTGGAAATGCACATGGTTTTTAGATTCAGTGGATCCTGATATTGTGGAGAGAGGTACCTTTCCGCGTTGTACCTCTGTAGCATACACACTACACATTGCTATGAAGGGAAATACATCAGCGTTGGATACGGATGAGGTGATGGATGAGGGCCTATAAGGGCAATGATTGGTGACCACGTGATGGATAAGGCCCTACTGTAAAAGGACAGTGAGTGGTGACCAGGTGAATGATGAGGGCCTATAAGAGTAGTGATTGGTGGCCAGGTCCCCTATAACAATAGAATGATCACATCCATAACTGACAAACTGCTATTGTTACATTTAGTAGCCTGCATTTGTAGCTACTACATGTTAACTAGAAAGCTACCTTACATTACATTATTAGCTAGCTTGTTAGGTAGTATTCTTTATGTCAGGTCCTGGCTGGGAGCCTCTAGGCATCTCTATGCAGCTGATGGCCACAGTCAGGGCCTGACCACAGAGGTACCTCTAGGCGTCTCTGCGCTGCCTGTTTTGATTGTCCCCAATTAGAGGCAGCTGCACCGCATTGCCTCTAATTGGGGATCCTATTTAAATTGCCCTTTGAGTTCTTCAGTTTGTGGTTCACTGTTTGTGTTTGTACGCCGCATCTCCTTTTTGTCGATTCGAGTCGGTTTGGTTAAGAAGACCATTAAAAGGATGTTTCCCCTCAACTCTGTGCATGTGTCCTGCCTTCCCTGATCCGTGACAATTTTAAGCTCACTGATTACATTTGTTTGCCACAAGAAAAAGACAAGTAGAGATAAAAAACTGCTGCCACTACCCAAGGCCAAGGGACAATAACTAAGTTCCTGAAAAGTTAGCTAGCTGCCCTTATATGATTGCCTATAAGGGCAGTGAGTGGTGACCAGGTGACTGATGAGGGCTTATAAAAGCAGTGAGTGGTGACCAGGAGATGGATGAGGGCCTATCAGGGCAGTGAATGATTCAAGGTGAAGGATGAGAGACTACAAAGGCAGTGAGTGGTGACCAGGTGAGGGATGAAGCCCTACTGTAAAAGGACAGTGAGTGGTGACCAAGTGAGGGATGAGGGCTTATAATGGTAGTGATTGGTGGCCAGGTGAATGATGAGGGCTTATAAGGGCAGTGAGTGGTGACCAGGTGAAAGATGAGAGTTTACAGGGTAGCGAATAGAGACCAGGTGAAGGATAACAGCAAACAGGACAGTGAGAAGAGACCAGGTGATGTATGAGGCCCTATAAGGGCAGTGAGTGGTGACCAGGTGAAAGATGAGGGTTAACAGGATAGTGAGTAGATATAAGGTGAAAGGTGAGTGTACACAGGACAGTGAGTAGAGACCAGATGAAGGGATTGGTGTTGATTATGTAGTAAAGTGGTGTTGATTGTGTAGTCTATGACCTCATATGAAGGTGTTCTGTAGGTGGGGTACCTAGTGGAACACAGATGGAGTCCTGTGGTGAGCAATCTGATGGGACAAATAAGCAGTGTCTTTTAGGGTGTCTGGCTTGTAGGTTTACCATGATTTCCTTTTAGTTTCCTATCAGTTAATCATTTTGTGAAACCGTATATTTTAAAAACGGCTTTGGGGATGTATTGTCCAGCATCACTAACTCTTTTCCATCACTAATTCAACATACCCTGTCTTCTTTGAAATCACACTGAGAGAAACGCTCATGGATAAAATGTAATCTTGACTACTTATACTCGTTTTTAACCGTAAAACTCATCCAGGTGAAGAGATGGGTTAATCAGCTTGCTGAAGTTCACCAGTCTCTCTCTCTCTCTCTCTCTCTCTGTCTCTCTCTCTCTCTCTCTCTCTCTCTCTCTCTGTCTCTCTCCTCTGTAGCGGTAAGTTGAACCCCTATGTGTTAGTGAGTGGTCACAGTGGTTGTCACCACGGCTGCTCCTTGACATATCGCATGCTGTGTGATGAGAGTGATGCCAATCTCTGTGGCCCCGGTGCCACTACCTCGGCCTTGGTCTGTCTCCTATCCCGAAACACCGGCAGCTCTGCGGGCTCCACTGTGCTGAGAGAGGGGTCCAGAAAGCCCCCAAGTAGAAATAAGACTAACGTTGTGTAGGACTTCTCCATCACTCCACAGCAACCTAAAAGCCCTGCATGTCAAACAGTGCTGTACGTCACACACATTTTCGTCTCTGAAAGTAGTGATTTTATTTATTATTCTTTTGGAGTAATATGGCTTTACTGTATGGCTACTCTTATGAAGATAGGTGCTTTGTCAAATAATATATCCCAGTATTTTGCAGTGAGCTATCAGTCAAGTGCATCTTAATGGTACTTCGGAAATGTCATCATTACGTAGATCCTCCGTTTATACATTATAAACATTTTACACAAGGATGTTACTGTCTGACGGGGCAGAACACGTCTGGAATCATGATAAAAAGCCTCTTATACATGCATAAGGCAAGTGGTGCCCACTTCTCTACGTCAAATGTCCTCCTGTCTCCCATTTATAATTTCCCGCAATGAAAAACTAACAGTCGTCCATTTTTGAGCTATTTAAATAATTTGAAACCTCAGATTGAAAAAAAGGCTAATATAATATATTAATGAGTTTGCTCCACCTCAGGAAGTATTGTTGATTTAAAATAGTGCCCAGACTGTCAGGTAACAGAGTAAGAGTCAACCCTCCATCCAAAAGTCTAGACCACTTCCCATCAACATTTGCTATGCCCCTTCCCTCTCAAAATCAAGCATGAAATGGCAACTCTAAACTGGTAAAATAACACATTACGTCTGGCTCCGCATAGCTGTGGCTAACGTACAGTATTGGTATAATCAAGAAAGCAGGAAAACCTTTATGCTCCGCTCTCAATGAAAAAGCCCATTCACCAAACTGGCCTTCCAGTTGAGTGTCTCTGAGGACTTTTCATTTCTTAATGGCGATCGTATTTCAGCTACAGGCAAATATTGTTTAGTGAAGAAAGTGGATGAAAAAATAACCTCTCAAAATAACTGGCAATGACTTTGTTTAATGCTAGGAAGATACACTGGTGCTTCACAGCAGCACAGCATCAGTGTTTACATACAAACGTTTACTGAGTGCAATGCCATCATTGAAAATCAGCTCACATGGATACAAAATCAATCCATAGTTTTTCATTAACAAAGAACAGTATTCATTAACTATGGGTCAGTACAAGCATACATGGCCTGAAATAATCAGCTCCAAATGACATGGAGATACAGAATTAAATTGCACTTTATAACTGCATTTTTAGCTTAAAAAATGCAATCATGTACTGAGGCAGACAATTAGGGACACAATATATTGAAATTTCTCTGGAGTCCAGGGCAAGTAGTTTAGCAGTGATGGATCAAAAGGGAAGCATGGTCTGTCAGCACCTTGTCATTTGTGAGAGCAGATTGCCAGCTGTCAACTGGATACCCATATTTCCATCTAAAAAAATATGGAAATAACATCCCTAGAATATCTCGCATCTTTGAAGGCAGTGCAATGTTACAGCGAAAGAATCTTGAGACAGTAGCCAACCAAACTATGTGAAATCTCCAAGTTATTGTTCAAGCAAAGATCCATAGAAAACAGCTTAACAGTATTTCTTTCCTAAATAATATCAACATAGGCCTACTCTATTTGTTCTAAAAACTGTAGAAAATAAAACAGCACTCATTTGCACACCAATATTTATCATTAACTGACTATGATTTTTTTTTGCTTCCAAAGAAGAGTCATGTCTTTGAGACAATCATTTATTACAATACAGGGTAAAGTTCATAATTCTGTTGACCCCAGGAATCTGTCCCTATTTTAAAGTCATCCAACAAATGTAAACTCATTGGCGTTTGTGTTGGAACTTGTGTTTTGGTCAGGTTATATGAAAATAGAACTCTTCAGCAATGCACAACAGTAGTGGGTTTGGAATCGAAGCTGCTTGCACGGATTACAATGGGACTTATTTTCCCGGCTGTCATTTTCAATGTGACACTGAATGCGTGACTCCCCAATGTATTTCAAGCCTTTTTTGTGGGGGTAAGAGAAGGTAGAGAGAAATGTTAGAATCCTCTCCACTAACCACGTGTTGGCTCTTCTAAACCACTGATGAGCTAGGAGTGGCACCGAGAGGGAATCTCAGGGCTTTAACCTGCAGCAGCGTCGTCTGCATCATGCCCAGTCACAGGAGCTCCCTGAGCCACAGCACCCCCTTTGCTGCATATGGATCCCATCTCCACCTCGGAGATCCCAGCATGCTTTGGGCCCAGACAGCCTGGCTTTGTAATGTAAATACCACTGTGTGGCATGCGTGGATTACTCTGCTCTCAAATTAACTCCAGAGAGCTCAATACCAAGTCCCCTCCCAATCCCTGACGTATTAACACTCATGTGCATGCGCAGACAGACAGCAGACAGACAGCAGACAGACTGCAGACACACAGCAGACAGACAGCAGACACACAGCAGACACACAGCAGAGAGACAGCAGACAGACAGCAGACACACAGCAGACAGACAGCAGACACACAGCAGACACACAGCAGACAGACAGCAGACAGACAGCAGACACACAGCAGACAGACAGCAGACAGACAGCAGACACACAGCAGACAGCAGACACACACAATAATACAGAGCAAATATGACTGAATATCCATTTAGTTAAGTGCCAGACACAACTGTATGCAGTCTTCATTGAGAGCCAAAAACTCCACCAAAACATCTGCACTCTGTGAAATGTAATGGAAAGATGTTTGCTGAGCTTCAGAAACCTCAAGAGGAAGTTGAATGTCCGTGCACTCCCATACGTGAACAAGGAGGAGCATCTGCTAGGTGTCTCCCTCAACACAACCAAGATCTTGGCATGGGAACATTGTTCTTCCTCTGCACTTCATGATCCTCTGCTCTCAGTAGCTAAGAACACGTAAATGAACAAGCAGTGCCAATTCAACGCGTTGTCAGTGGACATATGGACGGTGTCAGCCCCCCACCAGAGGATCTCATCCTGCCCTGTGGAAGACATTGGAGATGAGGCCAGTACATGATGCCAGTACATGACGTGGCTGAAACAGAGAACACCTATTTCACATCAGCTCACACCAGGAAGTGGAACTTTTAAATACAGGAAGGAATAGGCCTTATCAGAAACACATGAGCCAGATTACAGGGAGATGAAGATGTTATATCTTGGAGAGAGGCTTCCTACTGAGTAGAAATGTATCACATATGCTGCATTATACCATATACAATATATGCTCTATTGGAAAGTTATAGGGGAGTTTTAGCCCAGTAAATGCCTCTGAACTAGGACATGTTTTTTTATTCATTTTGTGGGCAACAATTTCCTGAAGTCTGCCAACCACAGAAATCACCAGATGGTGGGTATCTTCCCTGTTGATGTTCTGCCAGGCTACTGCTGTATCCATCTTCAGTTCCTGATACGTCGGGGCCATTTGGCCTTCTGTTTTATCTTCAGCGCGTGAAAGACACGCTCAACTGGTTTCAGATTCAATCAAATCAATGACATTTATTTTATAAAGCCCTTTTTACATCAACAGTAATCACAAAAGGCTTTTACAGATACCCAGCCTAAGAAAACGTCTTGGTTGCTCTAGCGGTGTGTTGGAGATCATTGTCCCGCAGCGTGATCAAAAGAGACAACCGGTTTGGTTGTATTTGAGCAGTCAACAGTTCTATACACTACAGTACAGTGTGTGCATGTACTACAGCTTCAAATAAACAAACCTGCCTTGGGTTTTTTCTACAACTAAGTTTGTTTTATCTAGATGAACGAGATTGCCAGATTTGCGCCTGACATACGTTTTCATGGTGTCAACAGGTGAAAATTTTAATTGTAGCACGCTTATATCCGGAGGTTATATGTTATGTATTTCTGACAGGTACTCCCTGCTGCTACTGGGTCTGAAAAACGATGTCTCGCTCAGTGCGTATTGGAGCAGAATGAGGTCTGGTCCTGCTCCATGAAAAGCTGAATCAGAAAACAAATGTCGCTGGGATGCAACTAAAAAGATCCCGCGCTGGCACCTCAAAGATTCTACCATCGCTGGCAAAAGCACTTGTTCAGTGGGGAGCGCCATGTTAGCTATCAGGTATTCAACATTGTCAGGGAGTTGTACTCCTTCCAGGACAGGAAGCCACGCATGTGTTTTGGCCTTAACGGATGCCTCTGGCCTAATGAGTTTCTCCTTATATAGTGAGAATAGAAAATAGTATATACACATGATGTAAATGTTATTTATATTAATTTGTCAAGGGGAAAAGATGTTGTGGTCCAAAAATTAATAAGAAACAGCTGTTCACAAAATCGTCCAAATACATTTGATACCATAAAATTGGGGGATTATGCACAAAACATGTTGCCACAAAACATATCACAAAACATGTCTAAATAGTTCATCCGGATGAAGATACCCACAAAATAAAGCTGACAGTCTGCATTGTAACCCCATAACCGATACATATGAAAAGTTATGGAATCTATATTGCTGAATCTATAGTGCTGAAATGTAGAGAAAAAGATGTGTCACTCTCCAAATAGTTTTGGAGTTCGCTGTAGGTGAGGAAAACCGTAACACCACCATCGTTTTCAGAGAGGCAGCCGACATGCTCAAAAATCCACATTGTGCTCTGTGTTACAAACCTGCTGACATTGAGGCTCACATCACAGTTGCTATAACCAGATGGATTCTGGGACGTTTCCCCTCTGTGTTTTACAGACAGAGAGGCCTGGTCACAGCCAGAGCATGACAGCGTTCGGACAGCCATGCAGTTGAAATAAACACAGCTAAATGAGTGAAATCTAGAAGGGGGACACTGTGGATGTTGACACAAATAATTTTGCCAAGCATAGTAAAAAGTGTAAAACGGGTCAGATTTTCTTCTCTGCTGATAGCACACAGACACGACTGGAGCACTGCTGTTTCCTATCCTACCAGGGCAGCAGGTGTGAAAAGGGGTGAGTTGAGATTGGAGTTTATTGACACACTCACCACAGCAACTGTCTGCACGGGATCTTGTGTTGAGCCAAAAGCCCTTGGCTAAGCTATTCAACCCATGTTGAAGGGACCATAATTTTACCATGGAGTGTGTTGGGGTGGGAATTGAACAGAGGGTGAAACAGTAGAGGGGTATGAATGAATGTGACTTTCTAACTATATTTTCCATGTTATGGTTTTAGAGTTGCTGTGTGGGTGTAACTGAAGTAGCTCATTTGGATATGAAACGACGGTTTGCTCTGTATGTTGCATGTTCTCAAAACACAGCGAATAGCATATGTTCTCCAAAACACCAGATGGTTTTCAAAGAAAGTCAAGAAACTAACATTGTGGTTGTATTACTTATTTATACTGAATATACTGAGACGCAACAGAATACTTTGAAAAATGTGTCACATACCGCAATGGCATTCTATGAAAACACATTGACTCGTTTTATACTTCACAAATCATAATTCACATGACAATGTTCAATATGGGAATATTCAGCCATTAAGTTGAAATATTAAGTTGTATCTTCGTGATTTTGATATGTTCCATTCTGAATAAGGATTAGTTTTACTTTATCTGCCATTCAACACAAAAATGATGACAAATATAAAGGAAGCAAATCTTCCAGTTGAAAGTGACTGTGAAGTGAAGAATTCTGGGGGGAGATCAGACGTCAATTGCTTGTCTTCAATGGCTTATTAGAGAAAACGTCTGTGGTATTTAGGTGATTCTGTCTGAACATGAAACAAGAAAAAAATAGAATGTAAATATGGAATGTGAAATGTATACATATGCAATTATTACCAGGTTAATTCAAAACATAATTTACATGTTGTATATACATGGTACGACTGCTGGCTAGCACATAAAAACATCTGGCGGCAATTTTTAGAATAATATTCGGTTATAGAGGTAGGTTGTAAACCACAATATAAAGACAAGTTTCAAGCTCAATGTTTAAAAAGTACAAGTTCCTTTTCAAATGTAGAAAACTGAGGCAAGGCAGAACACAGTGACTTTATTGCCACTCCATTTATTCCCGTAGCAACATATAGATGAAGCGCTCCATTAATGAAAACCGCATTGGGAAAATGGATGGAGTGGAGGGGTGTGTATGCCCACTTTACTCTGTCGGTATTATGAGACCAGACAGAGGAATTTCAAATAAATACAGGATGCCACAAAAATGTACACCTCTCTGTGAAAAAGAACTCCAGTGTACTAGCTTAAAGACCATATTCATTATGCCCTGACCTTATAATATACCTTATAATATGATTACATTTTAGCTTGATAAATTAGGATACATTTTCTACAAGAAAACTTTTTTTTTCTCCAAATGATTATCCTTAATGGATCTTTTTTCTCTCTGACTGCCACTTAGACTTGGTTTTGAGGCAAGGAGAATGCCGAAAGAAAGGCTTCCCTGTTGAGGTGCACCAACAGGCATTTTATAAGACTTTGTACCACAGGCCAAGGGCTGTTTCAAGACCTATGGTGCGAGGACTCATAGCCATAGGCACACACACACACACTCATTTCAATGCCCACACACAAACACACACCAACACATGCAGTTACCGTAGGTGATATTGGGGAAAACAAATACTGGAACGTATGCACACCACACACGCACACGTGCACCCACCACACACACACACACACACGCACACGTGCACCCACCACACACACACACACACACACACACGTGCATACACAAACACATATATTGTCTATGCAAACCAATATGATCCACATCCATTTTTACTTCTTTCGAGTCAGCAGTCGCATTATTGTCATTCATTACTTTGTCTGGCAAAGGCAGGCAAGGCAAGATACACTCACATATGACTCTGTTGTTGCGACTGTTGTCATAGTAACCTAAAGTAACTGCATTTCTTCAGTTTCACAACAGCTTGAACGACAGTTGAACAAAGTCTGCAGCTTAACCAATCAAGCAAAGCCAGTCGGATGGAAGAGGTCCTTGAGGGCCTGGTGAAAATAAAAGTTGGCTACCATGTGGAGATGGCAAATACCATACATGTAGATACAAGCTGTTATTGGTTAGGTCCATTTTTCTCATGTTGTCTTTTTCGTTTAATCTCAGTTAGATCCATCTTTGCTTTTTAAATCGTCCCATTCACCTAAACACACACACCCCATGCCCCTCTTCCTAATGACAATCACAACAACAGGCACTTTGAAATTACCATATGCATTTCAGGTTCATAAGAGCTAACTTTTTAACGACAACATTGTAATGATTCAAATGTGTATTATGCAGAGAGATGTACCGTACTAAAACTAGATCATCAATGAACATTGATACCGCTAGCAGTGTGTGTTACCGCATTGTCTAACCACACACCGCTAGCAGCTAGCCACAGAGTCTCATACAGCACTGGTTGTCTAGTCTGTGTTTTATCTACTGTAATGGACATTGAAACAATTATATAAGGAATTGGCAATGTGTTCTCATTCCGAGAAATAAGGTAGGCTTCTTATTTTCAACATCTGAACAAAGCAGACAGGCTACGCGGTTCAAACATTTGGATACAGACCAACGGGTGTATTCATAACAATTCAACTGTTCTACATTCTAGCTAGCAATTGTGCAAGATCCAAGTGGCTAGACTTTAAAGTATACATAAACTGGCGTCTCACTAGCATGTGGGCTTGTGCTTGAAAGATTATGAGTCCTGTGATAATTTCCTATAATGCCTTTTACAAGACTTTGGTTAATAATAGCGAATGCACATTATGGGTCTTGTTAAATATGTTCCAAAAAGGGCTTTTAAAAGACTGGAAAGCTGTATTAGTGGATAATGCAGCAGCAACAACAACATTTTGTTTAATTAAAATGTTTTAGAGTATGACTGAATCATTTAGAATTAGCGGTGGCTCAAGAAACCTTGGAGATCATCTGGAAATCCATTGCATTCCTCAAAGAACCATTGCAGGTCAATGGCTCATATGTGCAACTTTGGTTAGTAGATGGATTTTTGGAGAAACCTCTATGTTTAA
Organism: Esox masquinongy; assembly: GCA_016801175.1. NCBI lineage: Eukaryota > Metazoa > Chordata > Actinopteri > Esociformes > Esocidae > Esox > Esox masquinongy. Next base: position 93,264 of record JACXGI010000295.1, read on the forward strand.
CATAGTATAAATGAAACGTGTTTACCATGTGTGCTGTATGTTTTTAGGCCTGATGGGAAAAGATATATTGAAATGTTATCTTCTGCACTGTTCAGTCAATACTAGGACTTACGATGGAATCTGGCCTTGTTTACTACCAAATATTGAACTTGCATTACAGACTCTTCTCTCTGTCTCCTGAAAATGTGATGCATATGTTTGTTGGCAACAACACCTAGGGTGAAATGTAGAAAAGTGTTCCCATATTAGCACCATGCCAGAATATGCTGGCATTTATAGTGTATCCAGAACCTTGAGGGGATTTCACGTGACATATGTGACGTTCATTATATCATTTGATGTCTGTGCTATATTGGATTCCAATTAGCTAGTACTACATGTTGTATATACTGTAAGACTTTCCCAAGACAATAAGCTATCTAGAAAACTCAAGCTATTTAATATGCATGCTTTGCTTTCCTAACCTTTCAGTAATAAACAATATTGTGAATTATGTTTGCAAGTTCTTAACTTTACATGTAATTATTATACTTTCTGATGTTATGTTGTATCATATTTTCTCTCAACCAGGTGAGACAGGGAAGAAAGGAAGACAGCATTCAGACAGAGCTTTGCAAACCTCATACATTCTATAAGACGGCCCATATTAATGGAACGTCTCAGAGTAGTTCTGGCAATGATCAGGTTACGTTCATTGTCAAACTTTTTTGGTAGCACTTAAATTCATGAGGAATGTGGAATATAATATAATAGTGTTAGCTGAGATGAGGAATATATTTATTTTTTCAAATATATATACAGGTGCTGGTCATAAAATTAGAATATAATCAAAAAGTTGATTTATTTCAGTAATTCCATTCAAAAAGTTAAACTTGTATATTATATTCATTCATTACACACAGACTGATATATTTCAAATGTTCATTTCTTTTAAGTGTGATGGTTATAACTGACAACTAATGAAAATCCCAAATTCAGTATCTCAGAAAATTAGAATATTACTTAAGACTAATACTAAAAAAGGATTTTTTGAGAAATGTTGGCCAACTGAAAAGTTTGAACATGAAAAGTATGAGCATGTACAGCACTCAATACTTAGTTGGGGCTCCTTTTGCCTGAATTACTGCAGCAATGCGGCGTGGCATGGAGTCGATCAGTCTGTGGCACTGCTCAGGTGTTATGAGAGCCCAGGTTGCTCTGATAGCGGCCTTCAGCTCTTCTGCATTGTTGGGTCTGGCGTATCGCATCTTCCTCTTCACAATATCCCATAGATTTTCTATAGGGTTAAGGTCAGGCGGGTTTGCTGGCCAATTAAGAACAGGGATACCATGGTCCTTAAATCAGGTACTGGTAGCTTTGGCACTGTGTGCAGGTGCCAAGTCCTGTTGGAAAATGAAATCTGCATCTCCATAAAGTTGATCAGCAGCAGGAAGCATGAAGTGCTTTAAAACTTCCTGGTAGACAGCTGTGTGGACCAACACCAGCAGACCAACACAGTGGACCAACACCAGCAGATGACATGGCACCCCAAACCATAACTGACTGTGGAAACTTTACACTGGACTTCAAGCAATGTGGATTCTGTGCCTCTCCTCTCTTCCTCCAGACTCTGGGACCTTGATTTCCAAAGAAAATGCAAAATTTATTTTCATCAGAGAAAATAAGTCAGCAGCAGTCTAGTCCTTTTTGTCTTTAG